>CAHIKZ030001548.1:182500-285000 GCA_903632075.3 Acanthosepion pharaonis
TAAATCAGAAAGATTAGATTTTCTGTAATTTTTCCATAATCTTTGGATAAAACTGCAATAGCAAAATATATACTTCTGTATGTATGGAAGGTTATCTATATTATTCGCATCATGTCACAAATCCCATAAACCAAATTTTTTTGGATGATCTGCCAAAATTTCTCACCTGTATCAGTTGTGTGCTTTGGCCTTCTTGACCTTTTGTGATACTTGCATGCAATGAACAATTGATTAATATTTCAAATGCTGAAGATAAATGATAGTTACATTCCATCATTGCTGATCTGACCCTGAACTACCCCCAATCAAGATGAATGAATGTCCTCTTGGGCAAGCGCTCTGCCTTGAATGACTATTGGGCCTCAAATTCACACCCGACCTAAAATGGTAAAACGGTCGCCTCCCT
Source organism: Acanthosepion pharaonis (assembly GCA_903632075.3). Taxonomy (NCBI): domain Eukaryota; kingdom Metazoa; phylum Mollusca; class Cephalopoda; order Sepiida; family Sepiidae; genus Acanthosepion; species Acanthosepion pharaonis. The sequence continues at coordinate 182,907 of CAHIKZ030001548.1, forward strand.
GTACTGCTCCACTAAATATCTGACTCCTCCAGCTAGCTCAGGCCATAAATGGAGTACTGTTGTTGTCATATTTGGGCAGGAGCTACCCAGACCTCACTCTCCAGCCTTAACAGAGTCAAAAAGCACCCTCCAACCTCTCTCCCACAGGATGTATATGGCAAGCTTCTTGCTGCTCTACTGCTACTTCCACAGAAAGTGCTCAGACTAACTACATTCCCTGGTCCTACTAGTTCAAACCTACATGGCAAGAACATGCCATGCTAGATAGCTAACCACCCACATTCCCTCTGTAAACCATCTAGCTTCTTCCTGTGAACCACTACCCTGTGGAACCAACTCCCAACAGGATGTCCTCCCCCTACAATCTTAACCTGTTATCTTCCACTCCTATCCACTCAAATGGCCTCCTAACATAACCCCAGACCTTGTAAAGGGTGAACCATACTGTAAAAAAAAGAGAAAAAGAAATCCAGACAAAATCTACTTCTCTCACTAATAAAATAAATAATGTTAAAACAAACTTCATCCACTTTATTCACAGTTAGACTAATGTCCTCATCTTTGTTTTTATTATCATAACATTTCAACTTTTGTGCCTTCTTCAGATGTCTGTCAATTCAGGTAACCTTCAGGGAATTTTGAACTGAACCCTTTATTTAATCTATGGGAGTAGATTGTATTTGTTTTGCTGTTCATGTCCAGGTATATCAAGGGACCTGAAGAAAACCAAAACATTGTGATAATAACAAGATGAAGATATTAGTCCGACTGTAAATTATGTCAATAATGGAAGCTCCACATCCCAGAAATTCAGACAGAAATTTATCCTCCTTGTTTGAAAACTGTTGGATAGAAATGCGTTTTTATCATCTCTATAATTAAACATTAACCACAATTATCTTGCAGAAGATGTTCAAGGAATCTTTAACAATCATCCACATCCCCTGTGGATACAGCCACATAATCAATAGGAAACAAAGATGGAGACAAAGGATGTATTAGGCAGCCTCCCTTGCTAAAGCGACTATGGAAAAAAGAGCAGAAGAGGCAGCTACACAAAGCTGGAAGATTCACTAACTGTTGACCACTATCCTGTAACCTTTGTGAAAAGGCATGCCTATTTCATATAGACTTTATTAACTAAGTAAGTATATATATATATATATATATATATATATATATAAAAGAAAGAGGTTATAGTGGTTCCAACGAGAGAAAAGTGTGTATATTAAAAAAGAAAAGAAGAGAGGTGTCGCAAACGTTTTTGGTTGTAATGTGGACTTTTTTAAAAAAAAAAATATTATGTTTTATTTTCCGTAATTTTACTACACAGGTTTCTGGTCTTGCGACCATCTTCAGGTAAAAGGCAGAGATTTCCACATATTACTAAAAATAATTAATTTCTTCCTTATGTGTTTGAATGTTAAATATTCTCGAAATGAGACATTCTCTGTTTTTGTGTTAGTAATCCGAATATATATATATATATATATATATATATAGTGTATTTGGGCAGCAATCCCTCTTTTATACAAGTTTCATGAAAGGTGACTGACAAGGTACTGTGATTAAGCTTCTTATTTAATTTTTCTTGTCTTCATAGAAATGTTTCTTTTCTGGACATAAAATGTGTAAAAATTATCTGAAGGTTCAGTATGTCAGAGTTCTTTCAACTATTCTTTTAGCCATTATCAAGGATGTTTTTTTCTCATTTCCTTTATAATTTTTTCTTTTCTGGACATAAATTGTCCTAATGTTCAGTATGTCCAAGTGCTTTCAGCTATTCTTTTAGCCATTATCAAGGATGATTTTATTTTTATTTTTAACTGAATGTATGGATTTTTTTATTTATGTATCTAGAGTTATAAGAATGTGATTTTTTTACAGACATGGTCAGCACATTGTGGTCATGTTCACAGTCGATGTTAATGAGTGTTGGCTTTTTTTTTAATTATTAGTGCTGCTATTATTTTTAGTCTTTTTTTTTTTTTTTTACATGAGAATGAGGCTATTATAATTGTATTTTTTACAAGTATGTTGCAGATAGAGTTTGGTAGGTTTCTGTGTGTGTTCCATGAGGTACCTCCCTACCTAAAAAAATATGTCTACCTAAGGTTTAAAATCCATTTTAAAACTGAAAAGTATTTCTTGAAGTTTTTATTTTAGTTTTAATTCCAAGCTAATAGATTAAATTCAATATTTCCAATCAGCTAAATACGTTGCTTTCTTCAAGATGAATTTAAATGATTGGAACGATGCAAGCAATTTATTTGAAAAATACCAGCATTTGAAGTGGTGAAAGATTTTTTTTTTCCTAATTATATCCCCTGTTGTCTTGGGGGTAGTGCAAAGATAAATCCAACATCGCTTTAGATGCTGGTATTTATCAAATAAACTGCTTGCAATGTAAAAACACTTACACCAGTGAGACATCGAGGAATCTAAAAGTTTGTAGCTATGAACATATAAGGGATCTGTGTTGGGATAAACTTGCTTGTAATACACAGGAATAAAACTGGCCATAACTTTGATTTTACAGATGTCACCTGAATTAAAAAAAAAAGAACTTAATTCTTTCAGTCAAAAATACTTTGAAGGAATCTTAATAAATATTTTATAAACTATAAACACATGTCTAAAACATTATATTACATTACCAACCTTTATTAACTTTATTATTAAAGAATCTACCACAGTGTTTATGTAAAAATGTCCACAAATCAACAGGTTTACCCAATGCAAGGTCTAAGAGTCACTTATGATAGAGGGTTATTGTGTGGTGTTGTATGAACATAAAAGGCAAGAAGTGAAATTCATGAGGTTATACAGGAAAAATAACAGTTAACCTTAGACATGAAGTTGTCAAGATTGTAGTGATTGGAAAAATATCCTACCTGTCTGTTGTATAAAGCAGTAGTTGTTACACATGTAGATAAGATTGCAATTCATGCAACACACTCACTTATAGGTTAACTTGTCATCTGTTGAAAGTTGGTGAAATTCATGCACATATTGGTCAACCAAAATGCAACTATCAACATAAGACAAATATTAGTAGATAATACCGAAGATACTATACAGGACTCATTCTAAAGAAATATTCAAAATTCTAAAAGCCATTATAATACAAAAAAAACAACCAACATTAAATAAAACATTTTTCTCCAGAGGTGATGGTATTTTGAAATATGTATAAAATATTTAATATGTATACTAAAAGAAAAATAATTATTAATAATAATAATAATAATAGATATAAATCTAGCTCCATTTAACCATTACAAAAGTTGTCAGTGCTCTAAAAAAATCAAGGAAGTCAATAACAAAATCTTATCTACACATGGACAACACCTAGTTCTTGATAATGACTGAAACTGTTGAAAATATTTGAATAAAAACAGAACAAAACAAAATTAAAACAGTTTATCCTCTATTTTAATCTTGATGTATATATTATTTGAAAATTGGAAAAATCCAGTAAAAGATGACACAGACACACCTTGTTAGTTGAATTTAACAAAAGTTGTTTGGATAAATTCTTGCTGCCTAAATATACCTTTTTATAACCACAGAACGAAAATTAAAACATTGATATACTTGTAGAAGGTTCAAGAATAGTCAGTGATTTGCTGGAGTGCCTCAGGAGTATAGTATTCTGACAGTGATGAACTGGTTTAGTCTGGGTTTTGGGTACAGGTCCAAAATGGCACAAATTCAACAGTGGGGCTGCAAGAATTTTAAAGCATTGATATGTTTCCCACACCAAGGCTAGAGACTGGTTAAGATCACCCACAGAGGGATGCTAAGCCAATGTGTGACATATATTCCTGTGATGTTATTTCCCCTGCTGCCTCTTAGAATCCAAGCTGCCACCACTCTTTTTTAATATAAATGAATAAGTAAAAGAAATCATCCTTTTTTGTTAATACCAATTTATGTAACTGTGTGGGGACCCAGAAATGACACAGAATGCAACAGTTTGAAAATTTTGGTGTCATAAAACTATTTGACTCATTTACAAAGAAAAAGGAGTGTAAAAGAAAGGAAGAAAGTGTAATCCAAAATTTTTATATTCCAGAAATTATTGGAGGTGTTTTACAAAAATTGTTTCCTTTTTTATAGTTCAGTTTCTTTTTGGGAAGACAATTTTCTTATGACACAGGGAATAGAGTAGATACAGAAAGATTTCTTAATGACTTTGACTCGGATTGCTACATCCAGTTGTTACTCATATTATCACACAAACTATTTAGACTCTGACTTTTGACACATTTTCCTTTTATTTATACATCACATGCAGATGTAAAAGTAGACACAAAATGCACTTGAATATTTTACAGAAAATGTTTGGCTCAATTCTGATGTGTTAGTTACTTGAAGAGTATAAAATTTGTCATAACTTAATTATATCTGCTTAAAAGCTGAAACTTCATAAATTAATAATTTGAAATGTTTTAAATTTTGTATAATTGTTATCTTTCCACATAAATTATAATTTAATTAAATTTTAAGTTGGTATCTGCACAGTTAGGAGACTGTATCTTAGTAATGATTTTTCAAGAAAAAGACATTTTTATTTTGTCTAAAACTGATTAACAGAATATGTTCTAATAATGGGTCTACTATAATTTGAATCAGTTCAATTTGCTTGTTTTAAAAAATCTTAATTTGTACAGATTTTTAAAGTTTTCCTTCACTACATATTAAAGGTATTTTCCATTGCTATGCAATATATTTTTGCATGAAATGTAGATATAATGAACCATTTTATTAAAAATGCTGTCAAGACTTTTATTTACATATTTTTAGCTATTGAAATTTAATGAATAGAAATGATAAATGCTCTTTTTACAACTTCATTAATGAGAACTGCACTTTGGTCAATGGTCAAATACTCTTTTCACCACTCCATCCATGAAAACTGCACCTTGATCAATGGTCAAATGCTGAAGGAAAGGATTTTCATTGCCCAGTCAAACTTAGGTTAAAAGAAATGATGGACTTCCTTTACTTTTGGATAATTTGTCTCTTTTTATATCTGCCATTTTTAATTTAGGTCATATGTATAAAAAAATGACAAGCAGAAATTTTTTTTTTTTAATTAAGAAAACACAGAAACATCAATGAGCTAATTTTAACTTTTTTTTAAAAATAATATTCTTAGATGTAAAACCTAGAATATAATTCTTTGAAATGACCTTCACAAAGGAATAGTTTTATTTCATAATATGTGTATAGCAGCAGTAAAATATCTTTTGTTAAATTTTTGCTTAAACCTTATTACTCAAATCTTAAAATTTAAATCATTCTACTTCCCCAAAAATCTGTTTTAAGAATGTCATTTAAATGCTTGGTAAGAGAAAGCATTAATGGCAAAAATGAATTGGACATTGATACAAGAAAGAATAATTCATTTTTATTTAAGAAATAAAAGATAAAATACTTCCTTGTAACAAAAGCATGAGATTCAGATATCAGCATAAAAATATATTATTTCAAATGTTTTATATATAAAATTTATCTGATAGTGATTTTGTTTAAGTTTTTCGGCAAGCATAATTTCATGAAAGATTACAATTTTTAATGGTTCCCAAAATTTCAAATGAAATGTGTTTATAATGAGATACATCATAAGAAAAACAAATAATGGTTATAAGTATAACTAAAACTAAATTACATTACTTTTAATCATAATGGTCAGTATCTGACCTTTTAATTTAACTTGGATATATATATATATATATATATAATTATTTTTTATAAAAAAAAAAAATTATAACATAAGTATGTTATAAAATCACTACAAAAATAGCCATTTTGTTTCAACACACTCTGTGTCTTATCAAGTGATGATGTTGAAAATAAAATAAATGGTTTTAAAAGTTTCAGATTAATTAACGATCATACACTAGGGAAACATTGTTACAAAAGCTAGAATAACCAATCAAAAACGAAGTATAGAAAGATTCAAAAGCTTGACAATGAAATCATGTTATAATAGCTATTCAGATCTTTTAAATACGTGTAATATTAAAAAAATAATTTATACTAACCAATAATTATAAAATTATATATATATATATATATATATATATATATATATATAATAAAATTAGAGAGAGAGAGAGAGAAAATAAATAATATTTGTTCATTTATCTTACACCTGTATCTGATTTTCAGGAGACTTTTTCTTTTTTTTTTTTAAAAAAAAAACTAATTCAACCACAGCAAGGCAATAATGCCACTAAGATGCAAAAGTGAAAGAGAATAAGAAGACTTTAGAAGAAACCAGAAACCCAATCCTCAACAGGAAACAAAGGATAAACCTCTAGTTCTGTTCAAAAGACTGGTAAGGAATGAGAACCACAAAACTTGATGGGAAATTGTGTTTACTTTCAGAAATCATGTTTTCCTTAAAAGACCTTATCTTATGATGTAAACTTACTTGAATTTGTGTTATTATGTAACCTGAACTCCGATATTAATGCAAATTTTGATTTGAATTATATATGCAGCTAAATATTTCTGTTCTGACTAGGGATGTGTGTAAGAGAATTTCAAAGTAAATTATTAATCTAATGAAGGGTTTTAACTAATTATAGTGTGTTAATATATTTGACTTCTTTAAATACCTAAGATTTCAGTTATATTATAATTTCTATTTATATATATATATATATATATATATATATATATATATATATATATATATATATATATATGTAAAAAATACTTTCACAAACTGTTAAATGTATAATTGGTTTTCCTTGATCCATAATTTGTACTGCCACAGATCCTGTCTCAGCAACACAACAATAAACAGCAGAAAAGGTTGCATGACTCTAGCTGCCTTCAATCTGGAAATGCAATCTGATACAGTCGTGTAGCCTCATGTTCATTATCATTCGCAAGGCCATATCTAAAAATCATATCTGCCTGCTCATGATATGAATATCCTGCCATTGTTAAATGGAACAATTCTCAGTTAACTCGCTACTACACATGTCAAATGTTGAAGACAGACTGGCCAAAAATATACACGAATAACAAATGTAACCTAGTCTAGAAAAAAAAAAAATAATTTAGGCTCTACTTATGTATTGAGCACTGTTTTTAAAAAATAAAAACCACAATACTAAAGAACTTTGGATTATTAACCTAACGGTTCTTTCCATTACACATACACACACACATATATATATATATACTCATTGATGCATGTTTCATTAAATAATATAGACAAGTTTTGTCTATTTTAAGTAAATTCCTTTCATATTGATAAAACTTGTCTATATTATTTAATGAAACATGCATCTATGAGAAATTGATGCCTAAATATATAATTATATATATATATATATATATATATATATTGCAGAGGAGATTTTATTCTGATGAATTAAACATCTTGATGTTCATGAAATAAAAATTATAAATGAAATGGATAATTAAAGTTTTCATCTTCTTATCATATATAATTATTTTTCATAAAACAAAAAAATCTATAACATAAATGTTATAAAATCACTACAAAAACAGCCATTTTTTAAAACCATTTTTTGTCTTATCAACATGATCACTTATTAAGATACAGAGGGTGTTGACCTAAAAATGGCTATTTTTAGATTTTTTATAAACATATTTATGTTATAATTTTTTAATCATATTTATTTACAATTTTTTTTTATAAAAAATAATTATATCTGCTCTACTTTGTATTGAGCACTCTTTAAAGAATAATAATTGTTGGTTATTGGAATTCATTCCATATACACCAATTATATACTTAGGTAGGTATATATATATATATATATATATATATATATATATATATATATATTTTTTTAAATAGGATAGATGTCAACATTAACACTAAAAAAAGTGGTGGAGGATATCTAAGGAATCTTTTGGCCAACTCTTCATCAGAGAAAATTGTTGGCAAAATTATTTTTATTTTATAACAGGAATGTTGAGAAATTATTTAACAATGAGACTAAATTGAAGAATCAATTCAATTTGTAAAGATAAAAATAAATAAAAATTGATAAACATGAAAAAAGGCACCAGATATAGATCATGAAAGTGGAGAAAGAAAATTAATAATTTTGTCAATGATTTCCTCAGATACCACCCCATTTTTAGTATTATGATGTTGACATCTATCCTATTTAAGATAATAAAATTTTCCAGTATCAAATCATTGTTTATATATATATATATATATATATATATATATATATATATATATATATATATATATATATATATATAAAGCCAGCTTGATGCAATATCTGCTAAAATGGGTAGATCATGTAAGACCTGACAGTAGATTTCCTAAAATTTTGATATATGCTCAGTTTCTTTATGATCAGTGTAATATTGAAAAAAGCCTTTCTGGGATACAAACATAAACTCAAAGATTATCTATGATCAATTGGAATGCAATCAAAACATACTTGGAATGGCTGTTCCAAAATTGTGGAAATTGGAGAAAATCTTTCAATGCTGGAATAAATCAGCATGCGAAACCTCAGATGAACATTTAAGTGAAGCAGGGCAAAGTCATACAGTAAGACAAGGTAAATTCAATTAATTTGCAACAAATGTGAGTTATCTTGCTAGTGACATGCAAGATTGGTGTCATACAGCAGAAACAAACATTAAAAGGTGAGAGTGTGTAAATAGCAAGTCTTTGACACTCATGTGCATCATTAAACAGTGACAGAGGGTGTGTGTATATATATATATATATATATACATACATACATACATACATGTATGTATGTGTGTATATATTTATATATATGTGTGTGTGTGTGTGTGTGTGTGTGTGTGTGTGTGGAATTAAAGGATTTTTTTTTTTAAATCAACACTATTTTTTATTAATCTAGGCTATTTTACTGGGTACATATGTTTGGGCAGACACCATATTTTTTTTAAACAGTGTGAATTTCATCTACCAGCCAATGCATTTGAGAGACTTAATAAAGAAAAATGTTGTCCCTGGCAGGGTCTGAACCTGTGGATCAGATAGTGGGTTTCCCTTCAAATGAGGGATACAAGTTCAAGCCCTACTGGAAAGCACATCTTTACTAAATCTCTCAAATGCACAAGCCAGTAGACATTATTCATATGGTTTTAAAGAATAGAGCAACCATTAACTGAAACATGTGTATCCACTTAAATAGAGTTTACTGCAATAATATATATATATATATATATATATATATATATATATATATAAAAACATTCACTGGAAATGTGAATCCCACTTTGTTTATTTCTTATCATGTTGAAAAAGGACACAGGCATGTCCGAAAATTCTGACTTTAAAATCTTTCTCTTTGTGCTTCAGTTTAATCAAAACGCTCTAATAAATATCATCAACCTTATTGCCAATATCGTTATCACTTTGTTGTCTTTTTATTTCTCAAATTTCATCAACTGGCCTATTAAATGTATGTGTGTATATATATTTGAAAAAGAAGAGAGAGAAACTGCAAGCATTTTTTATTATAATGTAGAGATACATACATATGTATTACTTTCCATATTTTTGCTCCACATGTTTTCGGTAAAAAAAACCTTCTTCAGGCAAAGAGTGGATATTTCCACATATTATTAAAAGGAATTAATTTTCCTTATGTTTTTCGATGTCTAACCACTGTCTTTTTTTGTGTCTTTCTTATATTAGGGTTACTACTATATTATATATATATATATATATATATATATATATAAACCGAGATCAAATACAGATCAAATATGGGTCTGAATCTGACAATGATAGGATAAAGAACAAATAGGAAATATTTACAAATCTAACATGTTTCACTTTTATTAAAGTTTCATCAGAGAATGATATATGGAGAAAAAAGATGAAAAATTCTGGTATTTTATTTTCGTATTGTTTGTTTTCATTGTTTACAGGCTTTAGCTGAATTTAACTTGTTAAGCAATGTTAGTATAAATTTATGGTGTACTGAGAAATCTTATGTATTTGTGATGATAATCATCATATATACATACCTACACCAATTCAAATTATACAACAAGCATTCATTGGATAATAAATCAACACTGCTTTTTAATAGACAATTTGTAAATCGCAGCTATGCAACAATTTTATAATCACTATATTTTCATGTAGTCGATTTTGTACACTTTTGGGAGAATCGGATTCCAAGAGCCTTCTCAGCTTAGTAAATATTTTCAGGAAATATCAGCTTCTAATTGGTCAATAAACACACAAGTGGGTGCTGCAATCCACCCACACACAATATATCTTTCCAGCGTGTGACTAAGTCAAGTTTCCCTCCAAGGCACTGTTGATCCTGTCACGTGATTACGTTATCTATAAAAACGAACACGACTTTGCCTCTTTCTCTCTTTCTTCTCTATTCTTGCTGCAAAATGTAGTCCCAGAGAACTATCATCATGACCTTGCGGTCAGACGTTAAAGAACATTACAAACATACACATACATATGAACATTCACCACAACACAAACTCTTATGAACATTCACCAAAATACGAACGTTCACACACACACAAATGTTCACACACAAACACAATGTTAACTATGTGCGTTGTAAATGTTTTGTTTAATACATATATTTGTTTATATATATATATATATATATATATATATATATATATATATATATATATATAGGTCTTGTTTGTCTTCCTTATCTTCAGTTGGACTTAATCCAAGTCTAACATTTTGTTGTAGCTAAACCTTCTAGCAGGAAATATAAACGCATGTGTTTTCTTTTCATCTTCACCCCCACCCCGGTCCTTTACATAATGGTGACTACCGACGTGATTTTGTGAAGGAAAGCCAATAGTCAACATAATGGTCCACTACATATTTATATATAAAATTATGTGACTTCTGTCCATCTGTAAAATAATGATACATTGACAAATCAAAACCAAATTTTAAGAAGTGCAAATAGAACAGGTAAGGTAAGGAGGTACAAAGTACAGTTGGTCTTACTAGGGTGTATAGCTTAGTACAATAAATTTTCATTAATTTTTGGGGAGAAATTAAGTGTTATTATTTAGCATACACTGACTAACAGAATACTCCCACTATTTAATGATTAAATACCTATTTAATAAAAATGCAATATTGTTTTTTGCATATCTTTTTTAAAGTTTTTGTATACAAGAATCCAGTTTCCCCAATCGCCTTGCGTTTGTAAAAACAAATCACAAGACCAAACTCTTCAAGAAGTTGGAATTTGGTTCCAAAAAGAAATATTTATGCATGGCCAGTTGTATGTTGTATGCTGCAATATGCTCAAAAAAGAAGAGTAAGAAATCCTATGAATGAATTCATTCATTGCTGTTGAGAAGGAAAAAAAGAAATTTTCTTAAAAAATATTGTTTACCATGAAGTCCGATAAAATTAAATTAAAGAAATTATTAAACCGAAGTAAGGTTTTTTTGTCAAAGTTCAAAGTATTTTCCAAACAAATCAGAGCTTATTCAAATTTCATCGACTGGTTTGCGAAATTGAATGAAACGAGTGTTTGTAAATATCGACAAAAATGTTAGTGATGATAACTTGGGAGAATTTCAACACGCATCAGCATGTTTTTTGGAAAAAAAAAAAAAAAGTCCCCTCCAGCAGGATTCGAACATGCATCTCCCTTTGTATGAGGAACCGTAAAGTCTAAATTCTCGTTTGTTTAGGCTGGTAGACGAAATAAAATACTTCACCGTCAACTCAAATATCATTTATTTAAAGTGATAAAAAAATATTCTGGATTAATAAATACATTATTTCTTTAAATTGTCTTTTTTTATCCATACAATTGACCAGCGACCTTCCTGAAAGAAAGTTGTAAGACATTTTATTGGAGTTGACATGCCAACTTCTATAGAGTTTCTGATTTGCACTTAATAACGTTCTTTTTTCTTTTTCACCATTATGGTTGTAGGGGGTTGAGGGAGTTATTTTTATTTAATTTTCTTTTTAGATAAGTGGCAGTACTAATTGTAGGAAATAAATAAAGGAAAAAGAATTAAAAATTAAAAAACATTGTTAAATAAAAAAAAAATAATCCCACCGAAAAAAACAAGGTGTTCCTTCGCAAATCATTGGGAAAGAATACAATGCTATATTGATTTTTTTATTTTATTTTTTTTCCTCTGAATAACAACAAAAAATTGTTAACTGAAAGATAGTTGGAAAGGAAACGACTCTATTGGAAAAGGAAAAAAAAATCTATGTGCAGATCTGTACCGATAGGAAATTTGATTCCCTCTGGTTTGTTTTAAAAAAATAAATAAAAATAAAAAAATAAATAAAAACCGTTAAAACAAATAAACTAAAAAAAAAACTAAAAAAAATAAAAAAACAATCCTTGAAAAAGCTATTTTCAAAGAACATTTACCTATATTCACCCCCTTCTACTCTCCCAAGTCAAAAATACCGATTTCCTTTTAGTTCTTTCTTTCTAGTCGTCACTTTCCCCACACAATCAACGTGGCTGTTCAAGCCTACAAGTTCAACTTTTTAAGCAGATAAAACGTAACATTAACAAGTTACAAAAACTCATCATTTTTATTATTATTCTCTTATTATGTCTTGGACGTAGAAAGAAAGAATAAGGAGTAAAAAAAAGAGTTTCATAGGATACGGACTCGATTGGAACGGCTCCTGAAATTATTCAAAGAGAAGGAAAAAATAGAAGAAATAATAATAATTAAATTCGTCTGGAGTACTTACAGAAAACGACAGAGATGTTAGTTATCAAATTATTTATTTAGGATTAACTTGTCAGTTCCCTGCTTCACGTCTCACTCTCGCTGATGACAGAAAAAACAGAACGTGGCTCAACGTAGCGTCAAAAAGAAAAGAAAGAAGAACAGCACAAAAAGAAAGTAAGAGGGGGAAATGGTATTTCTTCACCTTTGTCAACACGGTTTCTCATTCAAGTCAACGAATACAAAAGAAAACCAAAGTTATAGAAATGGGACCAGTTGACATTTCATATTGAAACAGGTGAGTTTCTTAAACTTCATTCTTCATTTCCTAAAGTTAAAGATCTTTTTTCATTTGTTATTTAAAGTACAACTGTCTTGAGTCTGACTCAAAAAAAAAAAAAAAAATGATAAAAAAAAAGGTCGGTTAGACAAAAACACACACACACAAAAAAAAAAATTAAAAAAAGAGATTTCTTCCGATTGCGTATTTTATAGCTCTTGAACAGCAAACTCGTCCTGGAGAAGACCATATGTACTAAGTTGAGAGTCCCACAATTCTTGCCTTGAGCCAGCCAGATTAAGCTGACTGTAAAAAATAAAAATAACGATTCTGACAGTAATGCACGACTTCAGTTATTTGTGATAGCATAAAAAGAACTTACTTAATAATCCGTTGTTTTACAAATTAATTATCCTAATTTGTACAAAACGCCTTACAACACCAGATCAATTTAAGTTTACTTTAAAATTTACAAATTTATATGCAAGAAAACACGAATAAATGTTTTGATATGTTCTGGAAACGGCTTTACTTGGCAAGACACACTTCAATTAAAATTAATTGGAGTTCAATTTATTCTAAACTTTAAATTACTTTAATAATGTCTTTTAAAGTAGGTACCTCCAGAGTTCAGATTCGCTAAAAAATAAACATGCATGATGAAAAAAATGCCTCCAAAAACTTAACAAAAACAAAGCTTTATCATCAAAATCTTCGTGTTAGGTAAGAAGATGAAAAGATTTTCTCATGTAAAAATTATTTTTTAAATATTTCTTAGACCTTTAAAATTTTGGCTAAAAAGCTGGGGTTTTCTAACGTCAACGCGGGACCATAAATGATTAGTACAAGAAAATTGAGCATCTTTTTGCGGTGAAAAACACATTGATTTGAAATTCTTGCAAAAATCAGGTAATTGTTGGATCTGATTGAAACTTTTAGGACTTATTCAGAAATGAAATTATTTTTTAAATGTTTTTTTCTTTTTGAAACTCTTTGCAAAACATTTTTTTTTAAAACAACTATTATTACCCTCTCCTACTCATTTATTTAATTATGAGAAATTCTTTTTTTTGTAGCACTTCTTAAATATTTATATTAGTTAATGAGAAGTTCTCGGAGAATTTACATATTTTACAATATCTTTAAATTATTTTGTCAAACAGGACCCCCAATTACAGAAAATCTTCTGAATAGTAAAGTAAAAAAATGGATTAAAACTATATTTAATTACAGAAGATTTTGATTTTATAAATAAAATATATATTTTGATAGTATTGTCTTAATATTTAAGAAAAAACATTTTTCAATGAATAATGAATGTTTATAACATTTTTTATTATTTTAAAAAATTTAGAATAATTTATAAACTTTTATCCTTTAAAATTCTGTATTAATTTATATCCGTCAAGTGACGTTGATATTAAATTTAAAACTACTAATCATAAAATAAATGGAAAAGCTTACTAATCCAACAACCTTCAATATTTTAAAAATGATTTTGAATTTATTTTATGGCTGTATAAATGTGTTAATTTTTGTAATATGGATGTCCATGCACAACATTATCAGAAAATAAGAGCAGTAAAATTTATGGGTAATTTTTTTAACATTTCCTCAAGTGTCTTTGTAAGTAAGGCTATAAAGCACCAAAGTATCTAAATTTCAGTAACATGTTTAATTTTTTAGAATATTTTCTTAAATTTTAAAGATTACTGAGTAGTTAAAAAAATTATATAAAAAATGTGTTTATTTGCCAATGATGTTTAGATAAATTTCTCAAACGTCAGTCTATTGATAGAACTGTCAATATATCTTGTAAAAACACCCCATCTCCATGTTAAAAATTATTTTTTGCAATATTTTAAACTAAGAGTAAGTAATATTTGTTTCAATTCAGATAAAATTAAACTTTAAATCAGCTAATCTTTCTCAAATAAAGTTTCAGTCAAAACTCAAAAGTAAATTTTATTATTGAAAATTTTTTTTTAAAGAGAAATATGGTGTGTTGACAGATTTGTCATTTGGACGATTTTATAGATTTTACTGATAATCAGAAAAAAAAATTCCAGTCAATTTAAATTTAGTTTGAAATACTGCAAAGTATTTTGCTTATTGGAAATATTAAATTTAATTCATTAAGAGGAATTAACTAAAATAAAAGTTTTAAGAAAGGTTTTTCGTTTTTTTAATATATTTTAAACATTTATTTCGGCTTTCATTAATACTGAGATGTAAGGGAGTAGGTTGCACTGGTTTTGTTTTTCATTTAAAAAATACTGAATATGAAATGTAATGTGTTTTTACTTGTGTGTGTGTGTGTACGCGTGCATGTAACACCATATTTCAAAGGGCACAGATACTACATTTTGATCCTAGACATATAATTGGAGAATGGCACTTTAGTTATTAGGTAGAACTTTTTATCCATAAGTAAATAATATCATCATATTTTATAGTAACTTGACATTTCTAAGACACATAATGAGGAAAATGGGCTTGGAGAGTTTGTCACTCACAGGGCATATTGAAGGCTGAAAGGACAGAGGGAAGCAATGAGTAATCTACCTAACAAGCTTTTGTGTAAATGGATAGTAGAACAAGGATTGGGAGAGATGGTGAAAAGACAAACTTTACGGGGAGCTACAAAAGATAGAAGTTGTGGAGAGCCATGATTGGCCACATACTGAAGGAACATGCCATATAGAAGAAGAGCACACACGCACACACACACCATTCATCTATGCTTAGAATATTGCTGCCACTACTATTTACCTTGAGAAGATCTAAAGAATCTGCAATATTATTGGTCCTGATCTGGTGTCTCAGCTCCAGTCACGTTCCCATCACCATAAAGTTGCCTGTCTATATCTTTTCCATGAATATCTTCATGGTAATGGTTTTATGATACCTATAGTTTTTGAATTTAAGTGCAGCGCTAGACTGGTATTGAGATCTCATCAATATAACTGCTGAGTCTCTGTAGACGTATCCATAAATTCTATGATAACAGTTTCTTCACTCACAGTTCTCGCTTGTGGAACTTCCTTCTGACTCCATGCTTTCTGGCCAACTTTAATCTACAAAAATTTAAATGCAATGTCAATTGCTACCTACTGTCCTGATTACACTTTTTGCTCATTATTCATGTTTCTGTTCCTAATTCTTCTATAACCTGTAACCTCTTTTGTTTTAGTGGCATTACTGCTTAGCTTGGGTGATACCAATTATATATATATATATATATATATATATATATATATATATATATATATATATATATATAATGTCATAAAATTTTCAGGAAAACCAACCTTTCTGCTACTGGGCATTTGCCACCTCTGGTATCATCAAGCCAGTGAGTTAGGCTTTCCAAACGGGTAGGCATTAATCTCGCTATTTAAAAAACAAAACAAAAAAAACATACACACACAACAAAAAGCAGCAATGTCTACTCAAACATGTGTAGCCACACAGCATTTCTCAGTCACTTTCCCATTACCATAAAGTTGCATCCTTGTGCCTTTTCTATAAATGTATCATGGTAATTGTTCAGACTTCATCTAGATTGGTAACAATGTCTCATCAGTTTACAATTGAATTGGTTAGATGTAACTGCAAGTTCTATGCCAACAGTTTATTTTCTTGCACTTCTCACTTGTGAAACTCTCTTCTGGATCCATGCTTTCCAGTCAACTTTAATCTTCAAAAATTTAAATGCAATGTCAATCATTATCTACTGTCATCCTGATTCCTCTTCTTTTATTCTCACATGTTAATAATGTTTCTGTTTTCTAATTCTTTCACAACCAGTAACCCCCTTGTGTCTTAGCAGCTTTACTGCTTTGCTTGGGATGAATTTTATTAAAAAAATATATATATATATATATATATATATATATATATATATATATATACCCTTGATAAAGTCCCTCAGAGAATGAAATATGTCAGTTAAGTTTTCCTTTTGTCTTTATTAATATTGTCCTTTTACTGTTATACTCTATCTGAAACTTATAATATCATACATTGGGGGTTGGTGTTAATGAAATAGTGCTTGATGCAATATAATAGTTATAAACTATATACTAATAAATACACATTTTTTTTCCTCACTGGCAGCATGACTGAGTTGTATGCCCAATGTAATCTTCAGGTGAGACTGACCATTACATAATTTAAATTATGTAATGGCAAGTCTCAATTCACACCTGAAGGTCATGCTACAGGTGAAGAAAAAAAAAAAAAATGTATATATATATATATATATATATATATATATATATATAACTGATGTACATTTAATATCAAAACTTAAAATTATATTACTATCAAAATAAATATAAATATTAAAAGTATCTTCTATTAATATTTTTGTGCAAAATAAAAATACTCCAAATGTTTTAAATTAAATTTCAAAGGTATTGGATAAAATAATAAAAAAATAAATACTGCACTGCAGTAGTAGTCATTATCAAGGAAATGAATTACATTTTGTAAGGATTTTGAACATCATTTTCATCTTCATGTTTTAAACAAAGATGGAAATGAAAAAAACTGGTAGGTTTTCTAATGTCCTATTTGAATCTATATGAACATACACAGAGAATTGGAAATCACATTGAAATAGTCGTATTCAGTTATCCGGTTGGCTTTGTGAAGGTAGGAAAGCAGTCAGAGAAAATAAGTAATATTTTTATTTAAAATATTGAATATTTTTAATAACAAATATTTTAATTTCTTCAATGGATGAGAGTCCCTCAAAATCTGAGAAAGACAATTTTGTTCAGTATATCTTAAAATGCATTGTATTTCATTTATAATCATGAAATATTTTAATTAATATTTATAATTTTCTTAATGCTGACAAAATTAGAGTAATTAAGGTATTTTTTAATAAACTACTTTATTAAAATATTTAGTTTACTTTAAATTAAATCTGTTTATTATTTTATTATGCTATATTCAATAAATTAAAATATTATTTATTAAAAATATTAACTTTTTTCCTTACCCACAAACGGAATTTTACTTTTTTGCAGGTGTTGAAATTTAAGTAATTGAAAAATTCTTTTTTCAAAAGAAATTTGAACATATTTACTGAATAATATACTCTTGTATGGTATGGATAATTGTGAGGATAACTGTTTCCATATAGGAAACATTCGGTGACCAAACAGTGTTACTGTCAGCTGAAATTTATAAAATCTTTTTCTTAAAAGAGTTTTTCAGGAAAATAGAGTTCTTATGATCACTGTTATCGCTCTTTCTAATATTGATATTTTCCTTCCTAGCCTTTTGTTTAAGGTACTGTAGAAAGCCAATATATTCATTATACTATTATTTTCTCTCCTAGTTACATGTGATATCCATTTTAGTTGTCAGTGTCAGAAACATTAGCCCGAAAAGGTGCAATGAGTCTCTTATATTACACCCCATTCTACTTCTGGTGTTTTTCCTTCGATTTTCTTTTCACTGAAAGTGACTGAAACCGAGATGCCAGGTCAGGACTGATAACATTGCATATTCTTCTTTGGATTTTAACAAGAATCTCTAAATTCATAACAGAAGCACCAGACCAGAGGTAACAGCAATATTCAATGCAGGAACGGACAGTAGACTTATAAATGTGTAAGCTAGATTCTGGAGGGAAAAATTGTCTGGCACAACACAGTGAACCAACTTTCCTAACAGCAGACCTAGCAATTGCTTCAATATAATCTTTCCATTTTAGAAAATTAGACATTGCATCAGTATGGCTGATGCTAACCTCTAAAAGACTGAAGGTTGCAGATACTAAAACACTGGGTGTATAAAAAAAAAAAAAAAAAAAAAGTTTAAAAATTTGCCAATGCAGAACTGATATATGAAAACTTTATTAAAGTTATGGAATATTTCTGTTTATGTTGAAGTCATTTATTCAATTTAATGACATTCATTATTTTAAATATCTTTTGAAATATTTTCATAGTGGTACAAAATTTTATTTATAGCAATATTAAAAACAATTTATAACAAGAAAGACGGGTATATTACTGTAAAATGATAATACCAAACCAAAATATAACATAACAATTTCTTATCTTATCAGAGGGATGATAAACTGGTTTAGACATTTTTTTTTTTTTTTTTTTTGTTTACAATACATTTTTTTTCAAAAATGGTAGATTTCCTCGATTTTATTTTTGCTGAAAACAAAACAAGACTATTCCAATCAACACAAATTCGGATTTAAATGCACAAAAAAGTATTTTGCTTACTGGTTATTGTAAATTTATTCCTTTACCCTTGAATTAAAGCTAAAAAGAAAAGCTCCAAGAAAGATTTTTTTATTTTTAAAAATAAACCTCATTACGAATCTGAACATTCCAAGGGTAAAAACTAAAAAGGTAATATATATATTTTTGTTACGACTCTTTTTTTTATTATAAATTGTTTCTTTTTTTGTGATGAATTGCTTTAATTTGTTATTGCTCTGATAAAATATAAATTTGTTATTGCTTTTTTTTTTTTTTTTTTTTTAACTGATGAATATTTTTCTTGTTTAATGTTTCTTGACTGGATTTCAACCTAATGAGACTACATGTGAGATTGAACCCAGATTTTAGTTTTTGCAAAACTAATGTGCTATAGTATTTTTCATTCAAACACTCAAACCGTTTTGTCACATACAAATATTGATTTATTTCCCTTAGATTTTTTTTTTTTTTTTTTTTTTTTTTACTTTTTAGCATATATTCAGAATATTTTCATAAATAATAATAAGAATGGAATATAATTAAATTTCTGTGACGAGTAAGAATTTGTAAAACTAAAATAATAAAAATAAGTTTGGATCTATCTTATGAAAAATTTTATATCAAAGACAAAATGAAAAATAGCATTTGAAATGCTTCAAATAAAGAATATGCAAACTATTTGCTATCATTCCAATATGAAAGATATAGAAATAAATCACCATGTTTTCACTGGAAGGAAATGGAAGGAAAAACACCAGTAGTAGAATGGGATGTAATAGAAGAGATGAAGAAAACCAGAGGAATACATTGCATTGGGATTCCAAATGTTAAGTAAAATATTAAGAAACAGAATAATTTCTTTACAAACAAAGAATTGAGTACTGAATTATTGCATAATACCAGTCCTCCTACATGGTAGTGAATGCTGGACAATCTCCTCACAGAAACTTGAAGTAACAGAAATATGGTTCTTCTTTAATAGGAGTAGATAGGTTCTCACTGCTCCCTGGGCTTTCTAACAGGAGTAGAAATTTATCCCTTGTTGTTTAGGATTGATTAAATTTCCAGTTCCTTCTAAAGCCTTTTCACTCTCTATCACTCCCAGTAGTCCCTTGTGTCTTAGTGGCATTATTGCCTTGCTTGTGATGAATTTATTAATAAAAATAATAATATATATAAATATTACAATGTTCAAAACATTAATTTAAAACAAGGCTCAATACAAGAGTAGAGCAATAAATATTTATTATACACTGTTACATTAGAACATGTAAGTAACAACTACAAAATTGTACATTTTGTTTCGACATTTAATAAAACGTTCCATGTAACAGTGTATAATATTAGTTTTCCTTAGTCAGGCAGTGCTTTTAATAAAATGTGCTTCCAAGAGGAATGTATGCACAGAATTTGAGACTAAGTAAAGTTAAGGAATTTTGTACTTATTGGTAACAGAGTTTGAATTGAATTTTTTATTTATTTATAAACGATATGACAATATAAGGTAAAGCAGTCTAAGGGAGGTAATTCCGTATTTGGTATCTGGAAAACTGTTGAAAGGTTAAAATGGAAAATCCTCAAAACTTTTTTTTTCCTTCAAACTTTGACTGATATAAATTACAATATAGTAATTTTGAATTTATAGAAAAGTGGAAACGGAAGCAATCGAATTTACAAACCAGTCAATAAATATGTATAATACGTAATTTTTCCAAAAACTGTAAGTCTGTCTATATCTGTAATTTTGAGATGAGGAATTATTATTATTATATACTGATTTACACAGACTAGTCTTCTCATCTTGGTTCTTATTGTCACAGTATTTTGTCTTTTGTACACTCTGGACTTCTTTAAGTGTCTGTCATAGTTGGTAATATTCCAGGTATTTCAAATGAAACCATTTATTCTATCCACAGAGTAGATTGTTCTTATTCAACTGTAAATGCTCAAGAATATCTTGTATCAGTTGATATCATCTAGTTAGTTTGTTCATTTGATGTTGCTTGTTTTGTTCATTGAACTAGAATATGACATTTTTGCAATCCCTGGGTAAAGTAGTACAAAAAGACTTGTAGTCTACTCCAGGTAAGCAATATAACAAAGGACAAATTAATTACTGCATTTACCTACATATTGAATGTGAGTTTTTTGGGTTTTTTTTTTTTTTTAAATGTATCCATAATTACCATGCATTCTGTATATCAGTATCATGTATGAGAGGGACATGAAGACAATGAAAAAATGTGGGGTTCACCAGGAATCAGTGAAAAACATAGAGCTTGGCTCTGAAACTAGGACTCCTGGAAGTGAACAAACATGATATCAATAAAAATATCCCTGAAAAATTCACCCATAGAAAAGAAATTAAGAAATTTATGGAATTGTACAATATTTTGATGCTAAAAGCCAGAATTTACAGAAATATTTGCTTTTCTACATGTATCGTATAGAACTTCATTTACCAACAAGTGCCATATTTCTGTTTTTTTGCTTATTACCATATGTACCAGTGTTCATTGATACCAGTAGATTTCTTTGTAGCTATTATGAATTTGCTGTATGTGTAGATGTTGCTCTCTAAAAAACAACTAAAACAATTTTCAAATGCAAGAAGAAATGTACTAAAATTCTTCTCTTCCAAAAATGTCCTGGCAATTAAACCTTACCTCACTTCTATTAAAAAAAAAAGTACTAGTAGTATAATTTGTATTAATACTGTATGTGTTTCTTCAGGTTTAGTGAGAATGTCACATAAATGTAAGATTATAATTTTGATTTTTCTTTGTTGTAACATGTATATTTTATTTCCTAAACATTTCATGCCAAAACATGGGCACGTCCAATAGGCAGACAAATATGGGAGATAGAATTAACTGATATATGATATTCTTCAGCATGTAAAGTGGAATGAGAACAATCTACTCTGTGGATAAAATGGAGTGTAAAGTAGTGCTGTAGACACACAAGACAACTAACAGAATAACAAGGTACTACCAGCAAGGTGAAAATAAAAGACAAAAATTGTTAAGATAAAATTTCTTGTATTGCCGATAAAGAGGATCAAGACAGAATGTCTCTTTGTGGGTGAGGGAAGTAACCTGGAGGATCAGAGAGTCAGTAGGGCCTGGAGTTGATGCATCTGTCTGGTTGGTTGACCGAGGTCACTGCAGGTGACATTGTCAAGGGTAGAGGTTTATCACTTGTTTCCTGTTTAGGATTGGGTTTCTGGTTCCTTCTAAAGTCTACTTAAACTCTATAATTCAAAAACCTCCACCTAAGCTCCGAAATTTTATTTACTATATATTTTTTATTTATTTATTTTTGCTTCTCAATAGGAGTAGATATCATCCATTTCTCACTCCTCCCTAGTCTTTTGAACATTAGTAGAGTTTTATCCCTTGTTTCCTGTTTAGGATTAGGTTTCCAATTCTTTGTAAAGTCTATTCATTCTCTTTAACTTCTAGTAGCTCCTTGCATTTTAGTGACATTATCACTTTACTTGCAGTGAATTGATTAAAAAAACATTAGTACTGTTTATAGTTAATGATCAGAGCAAATAGTATATGAGTAAAATTGCACTTGTGTTCAAGGAAAATTAAGATGATGATAGAAAATAACTAAATAAATATTAAATATTCACTTTATTTTTGAAATTATTAGAAGTGTCTGAGGCGCTTATTTGTTGCATTTGTGCAGTGAGTTATCTCCCATTGTAGGAAACTGGGTTGAACTGGCCTTGCTACAATCTCAGATATTTCTTTGTGGTATCTTTCACCATTCACATTGTTTACTGATTTAACTCTAACATAAATATATACAATATGAATATATTATTAATATAATATTTTTATAAATAAGCTATGCGCATATCTAAAAAACTGATTTGCTAAGACATTTCTAAGTATAGATTTCAAATCAACATACTATATGAAAACGCAATACCTAACATTTAAAATGAATTTTTAATAATGAAAAATCTTTCTTGAAGCTTTTAATTTAGTTTTAATTTCAAGCTGAGAGATTAAATTTAATATTTCCAATAAACAAAATACTATGCTGTATTTCAAAACAAATTTGAATTGAATAGAAGTAATTTTATTTTAAATTTCTAAAATTTTTAAAGTTGGTGCCATTTTTGCAAAGTGTTATAAAAATGTAAACCTCTTTATTAAAAAACTTTATGTAGTTAAGTACATTATCATTAATCTGGATAGTTGACAAAAGTTTGGCAAAGTTTAAAGGTGTTTCAAAAAGGATAGCTTTTTTTGTGACACTCCTAAACCTCAACTCCATCAGCAATTTTTATTTATTTATAAAAAATATGTGAGCATGATGTTTTCCCTAATCACTAATATTGACCTCTTCAAGTCTAGGGATAACCGTTATCTATCCCCATGAACGCCACTTCTTGCCTTTTCTTATACTCATACAACACTACACTGTAACTCTCTACATTGAGTGGCTCTCGGGCCTTGTATTTGGTGAACATTAGTATTAGAAATGTTAATTTACCTGGAAACCAGACAATAGGCAATACTATTATTGTAGCATTTATATTTGATGACATTGTGCATATCTCAAAACTATGATATTCTCATAAAATTCCAGGTACAGATTTGGAATCAGTAATCAGAATGAGTTTCTATCATTTATCTGGATAGTAGATGAAAAAGTTATTTTTGTTTTGTCTTATATAAATATACACGAGGTGCAATGTTTATTGGGACAGTAAAAGAAACTGCTAGGTCAAGTTCAAATTCCTACTAAGGCTGGTTGCAGTCAATTTGTACTAAGGCCTTTAAGAAAGAAAATTGCATTAAAAAATGAAAAGGAAGCTGTGGAGAGCCATGATCCTCTACATTTTGATAGAACATGGATATTCCCAGATAATAAAGAAAAGGAAGCTGTTCTGAAGAGACCTGGCATTAAAAAAAAAACTTTATTTGATAGTGAATATTATATAGGTGTTTAAAAACTTGAGTATATCCATTTAAAAAAAAAAAAAAATTTAGGTATATACTTGAGTATAGGTTGCACATTTTTTCACCAAAATTTCAATAAAAATCAGGGGTAAAACATATCCACTAGACATCATAGAGAATCTAAAGTAGAGTGTGGTGTATTAGTAGTCTGGGCAAGTACCCTGGGCTCAAGCATAAGTGAGAGCAAGGGAGAAAATTTTTCCTGACATTTTGATTTTATGCAATTGCCTCTTCTAACAGTACCACTTCACACATCGAATAAAAGCCATCAATCTGTAGTGCTCATATTTACCAATTATTATCTGATTCATGTTGAAAGACTATCATTTTCAAGTGATTTTATGACTGAAGTGATTATTGGTATCCAAATTTTTGTCTAAAAAAAGCAGCCACGTACTCGATAAGTAAATACCACATAATTACAACCAATCACTTTTCTTGTGTTTTAATATATGTAAGCACTGTTTTGAAATAATGGTGAATATTTGAAAATATTTAACAAATATTAGTTAAAAAAGGGCCATGCAACTCTCCAGATTATAGTACAACCTATCTGTGCATCAACTGAAAATACTCACTTTGACAATCCCAAACTAAAGGTGTGACCTATCTACTGGTGTGCGACCTATACACAAGTATCTACAGTAATAAAACCTGTACCTTTTATCTACCAAGTGCTAACAAGATGGCTTCTTGTTAAATTTTACATTATTTCAAGAGAAGGCATGAATTCACTGTCATGCAGCTATTCTTCTATGTGCCATGTCCTGAAAGGACATGAGTGATCATGGCTCTCTGCAACATCCTATCCTTTGTAACTCTTACCAATGTTTGTTTTTTTTTTTTACTATCCCTCCCTTTTCCTGTCCTGCCATTCATTTACACAAGCATGTTATGTAGATTACTTGCTGTATCCCTCTGTTCCTCATGTCTTGCAAGTGTCAGATTTTCCAAGCCCACCTTCCTCATTATGCCCTAGATATTTCAACTCTCTCTTTCTAATTCTAAGTGTTCTTTTTGTTTTGATTTTCCTTCCAGCTTCAAGCTCTATCCATGGTATTCTCAGCATCCTTTTGTAGAACTACATCTCTGTTGCATCAAATTTTTTCTTCATCCCCAAGCATTCATTCTCATATATAGAAGTATTTTCTTGGATTCTAATGATATTTTCCTGTTTCTTCATACCTTGTTTAGTTTTTGGATGGCATCTTTTGCTATTGCAATGCACCTCCTTAGTAGTTTTTTTTTTTTTTTTGTCACATCTGTTAAAACACTTCTGAGATATTTAAATATCTGGACTTGTTTGATTTTGACAATTCCCATTCATAGCTGACATCTTGGGCTGTTTCTCTTTCTGACAGCCAAAAATTCTGTCTTACAATTGATAGTTAATCCTTTCTTCTTACTTTCCTTTACTACCTTATTTCCTGCAGTTTTTAGTCCTGGGTATGAAGATAAACTACAACCAGCAGCAAGAGACTGGAGGCTTTGAGGAGCATGGAATCACCTCTTAATTACTGTTTTTCCCACCCTAACCTGGGGTTTGAAGCACCTGTTAGGGTTTCAGCTATAGATAAATACTGAAACCCCAAACAAACTATGAAAGTATAAAAATACATTAATTTTAGTAAAATACCAGCAATATATTTTTATATAAAAAAAATACCAAGCATACCTATTTATAGTAAATTTACCAACCATATATATATATATATATATATATATATATATATATATATATAAGTAAAATTACCAAAAATACATTTTATCTGTAGTTGAAGGCATACAATTGTGTTCAAAATATTTAGATATCCACATTAAATAACTCATAGAGGTTGATATGCCACTAAACAATCAATCAAAAAACCAGTATTGCAGTTTTTTTTCTATCTACCATCAATATAGTGTCACTAGCTAATGTATATAGACACTTCTAATTCATCCATTCATGTATTTGTAAAATCTATGATACTTAAAAAGGATAAGATTTTCAAAAAAAAATATTGTTACTTGATTTAAAAAGATTTTTCAATATTTTCACTAAATATTAGCTTATGAGCAGGTATCTAGTTTTTCAATTGCTCATGTCAGTTTTAACCCTTTTAAAATCAACAGCTAGCATCAATAATGATTTTTCTGCAATTGTTGTCAACATTTTTGTTTAAGGAATCAAGCTACAAGACTTGCGATCTTTAGTTAAATATTCTAACCAGCAAGCTATCTCCAAGCAATTCCAATTCATCTGTTTGTCCTCCTAGGATTGTGTGTATTCCTTTAAATAAAGACTGCTATTTTGTTTAAATTGCTGATGAAGAATAGCCTCAATAGAGAGACAATCCCTTTTCAACAAGCCATCTCCAGCCTGGAAGGTATTCTAGCCTGCTGTCTCTACTGAAAGATTTACCTGCTAAGGTTTCAGCAAACAAAAATAACAAATACAGATCTATAAACAACTCTGCATATGTGTGTACAGGTGTTCTGATGATGTTCATTCATGTGCATTTAAATACCGCATTCATCCAGTCTGTCTGTGTCAGATAACAACATCGCCCTACAGATTCCACTCTCAGAAAGATCGGAAACGCTCAAACATGTATACGCACACAGTAAAAGAGAGAAAAACTTTAACAAAAAAAAAGACTCCTAAAAAAAATATACTAAAAAACAATTCATGACCTTCTGATTATTTCATTTTGTAACAGGGCTGGTGCAACATTTTCATGTCCCCCATGGAATCTGATACACCTCCAATCTATTATACAGATCTCCGCACTTTGCTATATCTAAGAAGTATTCATATAAAATAGAAATTTTATTGTATGATCTCTTTGCTATGATACCTAGACTTTTTGAATTTAAATGCAGTACTAGACTAGCATTGGGATCTCAACAATTTACAGTTGAGCTGGCTAGATGTAACCATAAATTCTATGCTAACAGTTTTTCTCATACTTCTTGCTTGTAGAACTCCCTTCCAACTCCATGCTTTCCAGCCAACTTGTTATACTGGAACATACCTATTCTATTGTTAATAGACTCTCCCACCTATAATAAGTAGGAGTAGTAGCAATCGCCAGTGGGCTGAGTGAGTTGGTCAGTCAGTCGATGTCAGACATTAAAGTATCAACCACCACAAATAGATTGCTGTGTCATTAACTATTATAACAAGTTCCTAATGTTTTGTACGTCGAACCTTTTTAGGGCCGACTTAGTAAAATACAAGCCTCCACTGTGAAACTACTCTATAACACAACTTTAATCTGCAAAAATTTAAATACAATGTCAATTGTTATCTACTGTTCTCCTGATTACTCTTTTCTCTTTCGACTCATTATTAATGTTTCTGTTCTTAATTCTTTCACACCCTGTAACCCTTTGTGCCTTAGTGACTTTACTACCTTGCATGGGGTGATACTGATTTAAAAAAAAATAAAAAAAATAATTATATACAATAATGAATAATATGCAATATAAATGGACAATTCAAATAGAAAAATTGAAAATAAATACGTTGTATGTAAATACAAATTAGAGACATGTCAATAGATCATTTTAAATCAACAATGTTTTACATCAATTTTTAACATCAATTTGAGATTTTTCTTGCTAAAAGTTGAATGATTTTACCACATTCAACATTATAGATAAAAAAAATAATGAATTTTTTTTTTTTTTTTTTTTTTTTTTTAGACATAGCATGAGCAAAACAAATTCACAGATTTGGCCAAAAGGAAAAGAATGATCCCAGAATGCCATCATATTCCACAAAAATTTTTCATCCTTCAATTGTCAGTTTAATTCTAATGTATTTAAATGTAGGTAAAAAAAAACCCAAAAAAAACAAAGATAGTGAGGGTCACAAAGCACTGCCCATAATCTGCAGATGAAATGGAATGGCTGAAAAGAAAAGGAATGACAAATATGCTTTGTTCTCAGAGAAACTTGTATACTACTAAGACATACACAAAACTTTATGTACATATATACACGTGTGTCCCATGAAGAGAATAATATATCATATACATATATATATATCTACACAGCAAAGCAGAGTGTAAGGAGAAACAAAAAGGAAAGGTCTTATATACAATATAGTGATACTCCTGTGTCTGGAGAAGCCATGTTTAGGATTCCAGATTCAAATGGGAGGATTCATCTATGTTCATATTCCAGGTAATATTCTAGGCAAGGTTATATTCCACAAACAGGAAACAGTGAGTCTTGGGTTTTCACAAATTGAGGACTGCAAGCTGGATTTTCATTCTATATCAGGGAAAAATATATTCCCAAAGGTAAATGGCACAATGTGCTTGTAAGCTGCTGGGGAGGTAAATTTTGTTTCAGCCTTGGCCCTTTGTTCAATTTCGAGTTTTAAAAACATAAAACAAATCTGTTTTGCCAGTCAGTTTAAAAACTGAGGAAACTTCCAAATTAGGAAAAAGGACATCACCAGTTATAAATGATGTAAAGCACATTTTCAAAATTGACATTTGAAACAATGAAGTAACCTCCTTAGTATATAAAATATCTTGACTTATTCTGACTCTTCTTCTTTCCAAATAATTTTTCTTTCAATATATTGTTATTCATCAGCCCAATGAAAATGATTACAATGAAACAATGTCAAGTAATCTTACTGTATGAGTACAAACTGGGAGAAAGTACCATGTTTGCATTGAATCATTACATGCAATGAGAAATGGATACTCTTTGACAACAGTAAGTGAGTAGGCCAGTAACCAAAACCTCCACAGCACCTTAAGACGTTAATGGTTACTGTATGGTGGTCTTTGAAAGGGATTATTCACTATTGCTTCAAGGGAAAATAATAAAGCAACCTCATATTGAAAAATTGAAAAAGAAACGTTTCAGACTTATGAATAGGGATGGCCCAATTTTATTGCATGATAAGGTACAGCTGCACATTTCTCAATCAACTGTCCAAAAAGATGCATAGCTTGAATTATGAAATTTTGCCTCATCCTCCATATTCACCTGATATCTCTCTTAGTGATTATCGCTTATTTAAGCATTTTGAGCTTTTCATATGCAATAAAACATTCTCCAAAAAGGAATAGGTAATCAAAGCATTTAAACTGTTTATCACATTAAAGAATGAGAATTTTTAAAGATGGGATCAAGAATTTAGAGGTACATTGGAGAACAGTCATTCATCAACATGGTGCTTATTTCAACTAAATAAATTGGTTATTTAACATTTTGGAAGCATTTTATTCATTTCCTATAAAGTGCAACATTTCATGTGTAACAATCTAATAAAATAATTAAGTCGAATTTATTTTTTATTTTGACTAATGTCATGCTTAGAAGATTGTCTAAGGAAGGCTAATCTACAAAAATTATTAAAAAAAGAAATATTCTTCCTATTTTTTTTTTTTTTACAAGCAGACTACTGTTTATAGATAAGTTGCACCCTTAATTTGGGGCTGTCAAATTGGGTGTTTGCAGTTGACTTGCAGATAGGTTGCATAATAATCTGGGGAGTTACATGGCCCGTTTTTAAATGTAAATATAACTAATATTTGTTAAATATTTTCAAATATTTACTTTTATTTCAAAGCTTTGCTTACATATATTAAAACATAAGAAACGTGATTGATTGTAATTGTGTGGCATTTACTTATCAAGTGTGGGGCTGCTCTGTTTAGATAATAATTTGGATACCAGTAATCACTTCATTTATAAAATCATTTGAAAATGATAGTCTTTCATTATAAATCAGATAATAAATGGTAAATATGAGCAGATAAATAAATGGTAAATATGTGTAGATGTGGTACTGTTGTTTAAAATCAAAATGTTTGGAAAATTAATTTTCTCCCTTGCTCTTGCTTGAGCCCAGTGTACTCACCTGGACTACTGATATGCCACAGTCTACACAAAATTCTCTGTCAGGTTGAGTGACTAGACTGCACACCTGATTTTTATTGAAATTTTAGTGTAAAAAAAAAAAAAGTGCTACCTGTTCTCAGGTATATAAGGCAGTTAACCTCTGTATTGTTGAAAAATTAAAAATTAAAAACAGTATTGCAAATGCGGAGCTAAATAAATAATAAACTATTTTTTATGTTGGAACTTCTGAAATTCCTGTTCAAATTTTGACTTTTTCAGTTAATTAAATGTATTTAAATTAGGTGAGATTGGGTGATTGAGTCTCTTTTGATTCTTGACTGAGTAGGCAGAGGTTTTCCTGTAAGTAAATTGCCATTTTTTTTCTATGGTAGACTGGTTACCAACCAAAGATATAGAACCCAGTCTGTCCTGCTATTCAACCAATAGCTGTGAGGAGAATGTATTTAAAAAAAGCTTAAGTGAATAGACATAATATCCAACGTTGATAGCATGACTTGGAGTTTCATGCAGTGGCTGCAATTTTCAGTGCAAATTCAATCTGATTGTTATTTCACTTTCTTGTGGTGATGATTCAAAATTTTGTGTTAAAACTTGTTTATTTAATTATTGTTGCCTAAAATATTAGAATTAGCTAATAATAATTTATATTATTCAAATTCATAAGGCGAAGAAATAAGAAATTAAATGATTATTAAAAATTATTTGAATTTAAATTTGGATTCAAAAGTAAATATCAAGGGGTGTAACTCATTTTTGACAAAAAATATTCTAGTCATATCAAAGAAAAAAAAATTGATACTCCGGATAGAAATAGAACGTAAAGGTAGGTGCAAATAAATTTTTTTAAAAAGAGTAATAGGTTGGCGCTATCTAACTAATGTGTTTGGAACCAAGCCTTGTACTTATAAGGTAAAATTATATATACACTAGTTATAAATAAATTGAGTACAATATTATTAGATTATATGTGTAAGAACTGTTGTTAATGATGGGCTCTAAGAATATTAAAAGTTGTTACATATTATATTCATATTCGTGAAATCTATTTTGCAATCTCTTTTAATCAAGGTCAATATGTTTTAGCATGTGCTTGGATTTATGGATGCATGTAGACATTAATTCAGACCTCGTGTTCAGCAGGTTAAGGTTATGTAAGTGTTTTAATATAAGCTTCTCCAACACAAGTTATATCTGCATATATATATGAATTGGGATCAAATATAGATCAGAATCTGACTGAATGCTAGGATAAATAACAAATAGGGAGTGTTTATAAATCTAACATGTTTCACTTTTATTAAAGCTTCATCAGGGAATAAAATCTCTTTCTCTGATGTAGCTTTAATTTTAGTAGATTATATTTCTTGTTTGAATAAAAAAAGGATTAAGGTATGTATATTTTGTTAGTGTTATTTAAAGTATGTTATATTTATTGCATTTCTGTTAACCAACAAAATTGGAAAGAAAAAAAATAATTAACTTCAAACATCACATCATGATCACAAATTCTGTCACCCCTCAGGGTTGTAGAGATACCACATGTACTGGATCCCTAGCAGCAGTAGAGGCAACACGTACTACAACCAGCAGTAGCGTATCTTCGGCAAAACAACCTAGCAGAACCCATCTCTCTATAGGTTGGTTTGAATTCAAAGTTTTCCTTCACATAGGCTAGTTATTAATCAAGGCTATAGGATCCAGTCTTTCTTGCTATTTACCCATAGTTAGGGAAGGGGATGAAGAGATGGATTCATACTAATGGATCATGTAATAAGAAACATTTACAAGACCTAAGATCAATCAGATATGCCATAGTCAGAGCAAGATAAACTTTAAAACATACAAAAGCTATTGAGAGGTTCTCTATTGATCTAAAAAATAAATAAATAAAAAGACTTGTAATTGGGATGCTAAGAAAGAATATTTCCAGTTGGCATTTTTCCATTATAGCATTATTGTATCCATGATATTTATAATTTGAACTCAGCTCTTCAGCATGCCTCATATGTTTTAACATATGAACATTTTAAATTTACATCATATTTTTACAGAATTGTCCTGCACAACAATTTTCCTTTTGTGTACCTTATCAGTGTGGATATTGTGTTTGTAGGAGAAAGACTGGAGGTGATAGTTTTGAAGTCAGACCTTGATAGGGGTAGTAGTAATATTAGAAATAGGTCAGTGTCAATCTACTGTGTTTTTCTCAGCTCTAATCAGGGCAGAAATATCATTAGTAGATGACCTTTTAACTACTTCACATGTTACGCATGGCTGATTTCTCTAGTGGCAACGTTCTTTTGTTCTGTCCTCTCCTGCCATCCTCTGTTCTAGCTCAGCGGTATCATTTTATACCTGTTTTGACCAGGCAAGACATTGACACCAACATTGATTTCGGCTAATATCAAAAGTCTCTTTGTGCTAGTTAATTTTGATTAGCTAAAATTATTTTATTTTCTGGTGTTCCTTTTTTTTTTTTTTTTTTTTCCCATTATAATGGAAGTTATGCGGGGAGCCTCCCTGATTTTTGGTATTTTTCAGTCACAAATAAGTAAGCTCTGCTCTTGCAAACTTCTGGTGTTTTTCAGTTGGTTTCAGTCTTTTCTTCTTCCCTTTTATATTTGAGGGTTGCCTTCTCATTAGTTGACAGAATTATAGAAAGTGAACTTCAGAATGAGAGAGAAAGAAATAGATAAGGGTTTTAAAGAATAGTGAAAATGTTTTATTTTAATTCTTTTTATTTTTGTTTATATATTTTATTTCTACTTTTATTCAGGAAAAAAACTGAAAAAACCTTGAAGGTAATATGAAAACTTATAAGGTTGAAAATACACTTTAAGGACTATACCCCTTCCCCTAATAGATGAAAAAACAGAAGAGCGCTTTGGCACATCGACTTGTATCACTGGGACTTTTAACAATTGTTTCTTCTTTAGAACACATTACTATTCATAGGTTTCACTTTTCTTCCATTTGCTTCTTCTGTGAGAAACAGCTGGGCTCATCCACAGGGTATGGCTGAAAATAACTTTTCCTTCTGGACCCTTATTTTTCTGTCATCATGACGAAATGTTCATGTCTCATGGTCTTCTGATTCTTCAAAAACTTTGTTACCTTCTGGTCAAAATTTTTTTTTTACCTTCTGATTGAAAATTACCATTTCCTTCTAGTTTAAATTCTTGTTACTTTTGGAAGTTATCTGCTGATCTGTTTTCTTATATATCATCAAAGTCTTCAGATGGATCTTAA
This sequence comes from Acanthosepion pharaonis, assembly GCA_903632075.3. Taxonomy (NCBI): domain Eukaryota; kingdom Metazoa; phylum Mollusca; class Cephalopoda; order Sepiida; family Sepiidae; genus Acanthosepion; species Acanthosepion pharaonis. The sequence continues at coordinate 216,248 of CAHIKZ030001548.1, forward strand.
CTTTAAATTTACTTGGGTGGAAGCCACCCTTTTGATTGGACAATAAATACAAAGAGTATATATTTTTCAAATATGTAAAATGAAATAAGTTTGCCTTGATGGAACTATTCATGGTAGTTCTTTTAGAACCAATTCTAAATTTAGAAACTTTTACAGACAAATGTAACACATCAAATTTAACTATTTATAAATTGGCTGGCTTTCTTTTAAATACACTTTTCCCAAAAGTAAGTATAAAAGATGATCCTAGAATATTATAATATTTATTTGTTTATCTACACTTGTTTATTAATTATTATTTTTAATTATTTTATATTATTTACTAATAGAAAGATTTAAAAAAAGTTTTGGTTATTAAGAACATTAATGATGTCTTCGTTTTTGTATTAAGTTTTACATGGTAATTTATAATTTTGTTTTATACTTTACATCAATTATAAATACTATATTCATTTAAATCAAAATCATTTTTTCAAAAATTTAATACTGTTTTTTGAAGTGAGGTACATTAAAGTCCTGTTTTGAAGTAGAATGTTTGCATTTTATACAACAGAAAATGAATCTAGTTATGAATCGTTGTATTTGAATAATAAATTCTTTATTAAATTAAACTGAAAATATGCTGAATAATTTATCTATTGATAAATTTAAGTAAAAACGATTAAACCTAATGTTTTTGCCAGAACAAATCAGTGAATTTTCATTTATTACAAAGGGTAGTAATCCATCATGTCTTGGCATTAAGGTAAGAATCAGTTACTGCCCTTGTTCCAGTAACTGACTTATCAACCAGTAAAAAAAATTAATGTGTGCGTGTGTTTGGTCGTCTCGTCAGCATACTTTGTGTCATATACGCATATAAAGAAAAATTTCGGTAAAAAGATGAAGAGATATCAAAAATATCTTTTTATCTTTCATAATTTATGAAAAATAATAAATTGCAATTTAATAACTTTAGGGATGATAAAAGTAACATAAAAAAGAGATTTTTGCCTGAGTGATGATTTTTTTTGTTTGTTTTTAGTAATTTTGTTTGTAGTAGTTTTTTATGTCATAAATAAAAAACAATTAATGGTACATGACTTTTATTACAAACACATAATTTCTTTTATTTTTTTTCTGGTTAAGTAATACTGATCCGAACAATGCAACCGAAATCGTGAAACGCAACAAATTATGTAACATTTTTTTTTTTCCATTAACCAATTACTTAGAGCGATTACTTCGCTACTTAGGCAAATGTAAAAACAGTTTTATAAGATAAATGATAGTTTAAAAAAAAACAGTGTTGATTATTTACGACTAAGTTTTTTAAATAATGGACTGACTATTTCTTGTGCCATGTGACAATTTTTTTTTTTTTTTTTCTTACAGCCAGGTTCACCCTTTACAAGGACCTTATTTGGAGGTCATTTGTGTGTATAGGAGTAGAAAATAAAATAACTTGTTAACCCTAGCCTTTAACAGGTTAAGATTGTAGTGATCAGTGAAACATTTTTTTTTTTTTTTTTTTTTTTTTTTTTATATAGTATGGTTCACCTTGTACAAGGTCTGGGGCCCGCTTGAGGTAGAGGGTTACATTAAGGGGTAGTTTATATGGATAGGAGGGGAAGATAATGGTTAACTCTAGACTGTAGTAATCAGGGAAAAATCCTCTTGGTAGTCTGTTCCACAGAGCAGTGGTTCATGGGAAGAATCTGTTTGAGTGGAACTTACTTCTTGCTGATAGAATAGAAAGGGAATCTGGGTGGTTTGCTACTATGTAAGTGGCATGACAAGTTCTTGCTGTGAAGGTTTGAACTGGTGGGACCAGGGAATGTAGTTCATCCAAGCACTTTCTGGGGTAATTAGCGGTAGAGCAATGAGAGGCTTGCCACATCCTGACTGTGGAAAAGAGCTCGAAGGGTAGAGGGTAATTTGTCACTCACAAGGGCTTGGAGATACTTTTGAACCTATCAAGGCTGGAGAGTGAGGTCAGGGCATCTCCTGCCCAAATATGACAGCAGTACTCCATTTTTGGCCTGATTCAGTTCTTGTAATTAGACTATTATCATTATCTTTGTTGTTGTTATCACATAGAGAGACAAGATGTTGTCCCACGCCAGTTGCGATACAGGCACAGTTTGAGAAGCATATAGAGGAAACCACATTCTCTCACCAGGTACATAGAGGACGCCACCAGCCTGCCTATTTTCTCTTTCGGAAATATAACAAGTTTTTTAGTTATTTCACACTGCTTCTTGTACACCTATGTTATAATTTAACGAATCGGTAACAAGGATATATATTCAAATTTGGAGTTATGACATGTTGTCTTTTAATTTTTCTTAACTCTCATATTTCTCTTTCTTTTTTCCCTTTTTTTCCCCCTTCTCTTTGCTTTTACCTGTTTTCTTTTTATGATTATTATTTTTTCTTTTCCTTGTATGAAAAACCTTTATATATTTCTTTTCCTTTTAAGATGTTTCTCCTTATGTCTTTTTAAAAGAATTTGAATAATGAAAAAAAGAAAATGAGATTTTATAAGTAGCATTTTTAAATAGAACCATTTATAACCATCTTTGTTGCTCACTTGTCGAGATGCATTTGGATTGAAAGAAAAATGCATCTTTGTCATGAGTACTTGTTTGTCTGTATGTAAGTATCTATATATCTGAAGAAATATAGTTTTAAGGTATGCTATATTTAAGGAATAAAGTGCTCAATATCAGAGATAGCGCATATATAAATATAAAAGTGGACATTGAAGTCAACACTCAGAGGCAAAAGACTATTTCATGCTAAATGCAATCATCATGCCATACTTTTTACATATCTTTATATTATATATAATGGACTCTCCCGTCGGTTTTGACGTATGAGGATCTGACAGCTTAATTGATTCAGTTATAAAATTTTGTGTGATAATCTTAAGTGTCACTTAAGACCCTCTAGTGATTTACAAAGGAGTCCATGTAGAGAGCAAGAGTGAGGATTGTGAGATTAGATCACTGTTAGATTGACCTTTTAGATCTTGCTCTCACTTCTTGAAGATGATTCAGGCAAGCAGATGGAAAACTGCTGGGTCCACTAAAGCACGTTGATCTCTATTCTACATAGATGTCCTATCTTGAAGGTTAACTCCACAGATGGCATGCAGACAGCTTTTATATATATTTAAATAAAAAGAAAGAACAGTAAGATAGATAATCCGGTGTTCTTATTGATATTTTTATTTTTACAAAATAGTGCTCAATGTAAATTTACAGAGCATTAATATTATAAATTAACTAGTTTAAAATGTTTTTTTTTCACTACACAGTAATTACCATGTTTCAAAAATGGAAGCTAAAAGATTCAAATTTAATTTTGTAATTAAATTAAAAAATTTGCTTGAAGATGAAATTGAAGTAATGTTTTTAATTTAATTACAAGATTAAATTTGAAGCTTTTATTTCCATTTTTGAAACATGGTCATACTGTAGCGAAAAACATTTTAAAAGTAGTTAATTTATATATATATATATATATATATATATATATATATATATATATATATATATATATATATATATATATATTTGAGAACAATGCATGTTTGTCAGTCTTTTCTTTCAGTTATTTTCAATCCATGAATTAAGATGTTACTATATCACAGATATAATAATGCCTATAATAGGGAAATGCAAACTGGAAATATTCTCTTTCTTAGCACCCCCATTAGAAGTATTTACATTTTTTTTTTTTATTTGATGGAGAACCTCTCAATTGCTTCTGTATGTTTTAAAGAATGTCATATTCTGGATAGGACATATCTCAATGATCCTAGGTCTTATAAATTTCTTTTTTTTTTTTTTTTTTTTTTTTTTTTTTTACTGTCACAGTAAAGATCATCCTGTACAAGGCCCAGGGGCTACTTGAGGCAGAGGATTATGTTAAGAGGCAGTTTGTATGGATAGGTGGTGAATATAGCAGTGAGCTCTAGACTTGAACAGGTTAAGATTGTAGCGATCGAGGAAACATTCTCTTGGTGGTCTGTTCTACAGAGCAGTGGTTCACGAGAAGAAGCTGTTCAAGTGGAACTTACTTCTCACCGAAGGAATACACAGGGAATGTGGAAGGTTTGCTGCAATGTAAGTAGCATAGTGGGTCCTAGCTGTAAAGGTTAGACCTTGCAGAACAAAGGAATGTAGTTCATCTGAGCACTTTCTCTGAAAGTGGCAATAGAGCAGTGAGAGGCTTGTCACATCCTGCCTGTGAGAGAGAGGTTGGAGGGTAGAAAATCTTCTGCACCAAGAATTCAGAGATGTTTTTGAGCTCTATCAAGGCTGGAAAGTGGAGACTCGGCAAATATAACAACAGTACTCCATTTTCAACCTGATCTGGCTCTTATAAAGGTAGAGGATAGCATGAGAAATCGGGTACTTGAGCTGTACAGGGAGCCAATGCTTTTGTGCTGATGGTTTAGTTCTTCACTTTTTATTTTAATGTATCATAATAAAAAAAACTGAGGCTTTATTTCAAGGAACAAGTTATCAGACATTTTTTTTTAATTATTTCACCCCAAGAAAGGCAGTAATGCCACTAGGATGCAGGGTATTACAAAGAGTGAAAGAGAATAAGAAAACTTTAGTGTTAAGTGAGGAATTGGCAAAACTAGCTTTAAGCAATCTAGTCAGATATTCTTTCATTTCCACCCACCCTGTAGATAGATTATCAGGATGAATGACAATTTCAAATTGTCTGGTGTTTCTAACCTTCTCTTATTCTTTGCCAGTATCTTCTCCTCCTCTCCCTTATCCCTTCTAATTTTCACATTCATGTTTATATCTAAATGCTATATGAACATGTATTAGTTTAATAGGTGAAAAAGGAGTAATGAATGCACAACTATTTTTTATTCTTTTTCATCACTTTTTTTGTCTTTCTGTCCATAAAGATTTTTAATGTATTTTTACCCCATCCCACCCCAATGGCTATAAAGCCTTCATTCTTTGTCTGTTTATATCCAGCCAGCAAGCATGCATATCTTTCTTTCATCTGTAATATATATATATATATATATATATATATATATATATATATATATTTTTTGGCAGATCTATTATCATGTGGGATATTTAACAAAAGGGAATGGAAGCATGAACAAAAAGAAAAGGAAACTAAATGAAATTGGCCAGAGTATGTATGTGTGTGTGTGTATATATATATATATATATATATATAAAACATATACTTAAAAAAAAAATAAACTAAATTTAAAATTCTCAGTGCTCCCTTCTGCATTATGTGCATGTATAGTTGCATCAATATAAGTATCACTTTAGTAGTCCAATGAATAGATTTTTGTACTATATATATATATATATATATATATATATATATATATATATATATTGTTGTATGTTTAAAGAGGTTACAAAAACAGGTGGTACTTGAGTGATGGAACAGCAACATGCACATAGATGAAAGAAAGAGAGGTTTATTGTAAAATAGAATACACTACTGAAAGACAGGGAATCAGGTGACAGGCTAGTAATTCCCGAAGCAAGTCCCCAGGTATGTCCTATGCTCACCATACATAGCTTCTGATATAGCCAGTCCACATAGTGTTGTGGGACATTCCATTTATATATATATATATATATATATATATATATATATATATATATATATATATATATATATAATAATAATCTTATAAATATAAGCAGCTATACTCATCCGGCAAAACCTTAGGTGTTTTAGCTAGTATATGAACAAACCAATACCCAAAGGTAAAAAAAAAAAAAAAGAAGAGGTTTGTCTGGCTCTTTAGGTTTGCTTTATATATAATATATATATATATGGTTCGATGGCTAAATTGTCGCCATTTTATATTTATAATTTCATGCAAGCATGTTGTTTGTTTTTGGTTTTGTTGACTCCACAGTATAGTAGGGTCAGTTGAGCACCATCTGTGAGAAAATGAGTACCATGATGCAATTCCCTCCACCAGACAGCATGCTGTACTGCTTGGCATTCATGCTGGAAGCTCCAATACAAATATTTCCGAGTGTTTGGTGTCTGTCCAAGGACAGTGCCAAAGATTTTGAAAGAGTTGAATGAATCCAATGATGGAAAACTCATTTTAATCTGCGAATAAAAGAACTCCCAAATTTGTTGCTGAGAGCCTCAGACATATGCAGAGGCCTACATCGAGTACCTTGAGGAGGTAGTGCTTCCTCTAGATCAAGAGGGTGGCTGCTGGAAGATCCTATGGCTGGCAACAGGAATTTGCATCATGTCACACAAACAGGAAAACCCAGTCAGACAATTTCTGAAGCCACATCACCCTTTACATGTGGCCACATAACTCCCCAGACTGAAACCACCTTGATTATTATTTGTGGGTTGCAACTAAGTGAGTGACCAACAAAACTCCTTGTAATGCTAAAGATGAACTGAAGGCAAGGATTATGGCAGCAGTCACCAACTTAAACAAGGAGACCATCCAGAAGAGTCGCAAGAGATTACGAAGTCATCTTGTGACCCTAGTTGAAGCCAATGGCGATTTGTATAATCTTATATATCAACAAACAGTATTTAGAAAAAATATGACAAACTGGAAACATTTTTGTCATCCGTTAGGATTTCATAAGACTAGGCTTTGTTGATGTTGCCACGTCTACACATGTGCACAACACAAAAGATGCAGGTAGTTTCAAAAAGGCATTAGTGTGAATACAGCAGTCTGAATTTAAACTAGTCCTGCCAATTCCATTTCCTGTACCATCTTTGAATGTGTTATTTTTTTTCTTTTTAACCTAGTATTCAAGTATTCCAACGCTTCCAATTCTACAATCTGTCTCCTGCAAGAGGAAACAGCCATAAAATAATGTAAGGCTTCAAGCTAATAGTACAGATAGCTGCTTGTAAAATCTTTGATAATCATTGGTATAAATATCGATGGATAAGAGATATCTCACTGAAAGGAAGTTGACAGAGAATATAAGAAAGGTGGGTATGCAGGTTCTATAAAGAAAATACAACTGTTACTGGTGAATTAGGCACTGCTTTATAAAAGCTTTTTGTGCCCAGGTAGATCGATGCTTTCAGTTGCCCCTGTCTCTGACACTTTGGCTGAATAGGTGCATCTCTTTTGGAGAGATATAGTCATCTAATTTCAACATACAATTCAAAGGAATTGGAGAGTTGTAAGTATCTGCAGGTGGCCTGTTCAGTCTTGTCAGTTTTCATGTCAGTTCGGATTCTCTGTGCCAGAGAATATAGCTGGGCATCACTCAAAGAAGCAATGAAAAGTAAAAAAAGAAAAAGAAGTAGAAACAAGCATAGATATGTTGGAAAAGTGGCAAATAGTCTTTGTAGATCGTGAGCCAGTGCTTGGGCATGTCTTTTACAGACTGGTGGCTTTTATAGCTTGAAGGAACTTTATACAAGAAAGTTATTTTCTGGTTCCATTTTGAAAGTTTTAGAAGCAAGAATTATCTTTTAAATATTTAAGCTTTACTACTTCTTCTTCAATATGCCATTCCTCTTCAGAAGGTGGGCGATCATGGCTCTCCACAGTTTCCTGTTCTTTGTAGCTTTTAGTAAAGTTTGTCTTTTGCTATCTCTCCTAATCTCAGTTCTGCCAAACCATTTACACAAGCTCATTAGGTTGGTTACTCACTGCATTCCTCTATCCCTCTTGCCTTCAGTATGTCCTGTGAGTATCAAATTTTCCAAGCCTTCTTTCTTCATTATGTGCCCTAGAAATTTCATCCATCTCTTTCTGATTTTTTATTTCCATTTTCCCTAAAATGGTCATTGCTCATATTGTTGTACATGAGGGATTACATGTGCTTTAGTTATTTAATGTTGAAACAAACATGCTCACGCACAAATTGGCTGAGTTTGAAATCAGACATTGGAATAATATATTTTTCTTCCGCTCAGGATAACTGGTGCCGAGCAATAAAATAATAAATCTGGTGATAATAATAAAAAAGCTATTTTTTTTTTTAAACTTTAAATATGAGACAATTATAACTTTCCATCAAACTTTTAAAAAGTAATAAATAGAACTATTTTTAAATACTTAAAAAAAAAATTTGTTAAAATATTCTATCTGTATCTCTGAAATGTGGTATTATGATTATTTACATTATTTGGACTGATATCATTTTCATAGCCATATTTTCATCACACTTGTTTTGATAAGCTTTCCTCTTTGGTATCTCAACATTAATTTAAGCACAGTACTAGATTGGCCACTAGGTCTCATTTTACAGTTTAAATTGCTAGATGTAACTGCAGTTCTTTGCTCACACTTCTCACTTGTAGAACTCTCTTCCGGCCTCTTGTCTTCCAGACATTCAAAAATTTAAATGCAATGTCATCATTATCTTCTGTCTTCTTAATTCCTGTTCTTTCATTCTTTTCTATCTTTAATAATTTTTTTCTTTTTCTGAAATTCTTTCAAACTCAATAACCCCTTGCATCTCAGTGGCTTTATTGGCTTGCTTGGGGTGAAATGATTTTTAAAAAAATGTCATTTTTATGACTTCTATTTTTAAAACTGAATATATTTTTCTAATAAATATAGCATTTTAAATTGGCAAACAATTTATTTAGAGTTGTACTTTGCTCATCTTGCCATCAATGAATTGACAGGTACAAGAATTTGTGTGGATAAAAGTAATCCAGAAAAAAAATCTATAAGTAAAAAATATGGTTGTAAATACCCAAGAAGTTATGGTTAATCTTTAATTGTCATCTACAAGTTAGCAAAAAATAACTTACAAGAAATGGAAGTAATTACAAAAACATAGTTTTAGTGAACATTATCTAGCTGTCAGCTCATCCTCAGAATATTATCTATCATCCTTGGAAAATTATCTAACCATCATCTATCATCCTCGGAACATTATCTAACCATCATCTATCATCCTCGGAACATTATCTAACCATCATCTATCATCCTCGGAACATTATCTAACCATCATCTATCATCCTCGGAACATTATCTAACCATCATCTATCATCCTCGGAACATTATCTAGCTGTCAACAGTCATCTTTGAAACATTATCTAGTCAACAACAATCATTTTTGTGACATTATCTAGCCATCAACAATCATCCTCCAAACATTATCTAGCTATCAACTACAGAACTGGATTATGACTTTTTAGAACCCCTAGGCTGAGATTATGTCCAACCTCAATTCAGACAGAGCCACCCTCTAACTTGCCTGCACCCATCTTGAATATTTTTCTTACTTGTGATATATTTTAGTGACATTTACATAACTTGTAGTAAACTTATTTCCAATTCTTTAAAGAAACTAGAATAGCTATATTTTGTTAGTCAATTAAAATATTCTTTAAGAAATTTTACTATTTACTGTAAACCAAATTAGCACATATTTCAACACAACCATCATAAAAAAAATAACTAGTACCTAACAATAAAACAATCCAAATAAATGGGAGTTTGCCATATTGACATACTTTCAGTTTATGAAACTATTTGGAAGTTATAACATCTAGAAAATGAAAAAAATTGTTTATAAAAGCTTGTGGGGTCCTCTTCTGCAGCCTGTACTAGCCTAAATCCAGCCCTGATCAACTATCATCTTCAAAACATTATGCAGCTATCAAACTATCATATTCAGGACATTATCAGCTTGCCTATTTAGTGCAACTGCCTACAGTGTCATGAGCAGCTTTCATAAAAAGCAGTTGGGGGGGATCATGAGTTATTTTTTTATTTTTTGTCTTGTTTTGGCTTTAGCAGCGATGTTTGTAATTGGCTCCTTTTATATTGTATTTTATATATATTTTTCTTTTTGAGGAGACTTGTTTTGTGAGACAGATATGATCTTCAGTGCCCCTGCACAGAGGGTGACATTTTTATTATTGCTTTTGCTTTCTTAGTGTCAAAATCTGGCCAGTTTAGAGTGAATCAGAAATATCTAATTTGAATCAGTATAACACTTGTTTTTGTTTTTTTTTTTTTTTTTTTTTTTAATATTTAGGAAAAAATAAGAAATATTTATCCATATGATCAGGTGAAACAATAAAATAAGGTACAGACTGGTGGCATGATATTTTGAAGTGTCTTTGTGCAAGAAAGTTTTAGATTTCTATATCATATAATAAGCAAGAATTATGTTCTAAATATTTAAGCTTTAATTACAACTCTCCTAGTAAAGTTTGTCCTTTGCTATCCCTGTTCTACCAGCCATTTACACAAGCTCACTAGGGAGGTTACTCACTGCTTTCTTCTATTTCTCTTCCCTTCAACATATCCTGTGAGTGTCAAATTTTCCAAGCCTTCTTCATTATGTACCCTACAAATTTCAACTATCTCTTTCTAATTCTGAAAAAGTGTCCTTTTTGTTCACATTTTCCCTAAAACTTGATCATTGCTCAAATGATTTGTTTTTGACAGCTTATCGACCCTTTTTTTAAAGCTAGAAAATAGTTTGGCATCTCAGTCCCACCCTTTTACTGTCAAAACAGTTAAGTGTAGCTGCCTCTTCTACTCCAATATCTTCTCTTGCACTTCCCAGCAGTGGAACTCTCTTCCTCTTACTTGCTTCCCTGATAACTATAATCTTCAAAAATTTAAGTGTAATGTCAATCAACATCTTCTGTTGCCTTGATCTTGATCCCTGTCTTTCTCTTTATCCTTTCCTCAAACACCTCTCTTTACTCTTACTTTAACCCCTTGCATGCTAGTGGCACTCCTGCCTTGCTTGGAGTGAAATGCTTAAAAAGAAATAAATAAAAATAACAAACCCAACTGGAATTGGAATGTCAGTTGAGTCCATTATATTCAGAATTTTTGTTTTTCAAATTCTATTACCCCATGGAAGGCAGTATAGTCACTAAGACACAAGGGTGTGAAAGAATAAGAAAAAAAGAGATACATTATTAAGGAGCAAGAACAATAGAAGAGTAATCAAGAAGACAGTAGATAACATTTGACATTGCTTTTAAATTTTTGAAGATCAAAGTTGACTGGAAAGCATGTAGCCAGAAGAGAGCTCCACAAGTAAGAAGTGCAAGAAAAGAAACTGTTAGCATTGGACATATGGTTACATTTAGCAAATTCAACTGTAAAATGATGAGACCTTGTACTGTATTCCAATTCATAAAGTCTAGGTACAATAGCGAAAAGTGATATTTAATTGCATAAAAATACAAAATGTGGCACAAAGTAAAAATGGGGGAAAAAGTTTGATCTTCTGTCTTATAATTAAACTTAGCTAGCCACAATCACTGATCTAAGCATACTACAATATTACTTACACCAAAACAACACATTCTTACTTACCATTATTACTACATCCACCATAATGCCACAGAGTCTCTATGAAAGTTCTAACTAGTCCTTATATATACAATTCTTGTCTGTTGGGGGAGGGAAATATAACAGCAATAGCGAAAAGTTCATTCGAACAGTTACTATGACAGTATTTATGGAAAAGGCACAGGGAAGCTACATTACAATGATAGGAAAGTGACTGAAGCTGAGAAGCCAGAATAGGACCAATAATATTGCTGATTCTTTTTGGGATTTTAACAAGAATCGCTTAGATATTCAGCAGAAGCATCAGAACATATGTGGCAGCAATATTCAAGGCATGGATGGATGATGATTAATAAATATATAAGATAGATTCTGGAGAGAAAAATTGTCTAGCACTATACAGTGAATCAAGTGTCTTGCACATTTTGTTTGTTTTATCTTGATATAATAAATTGTATGGGTCTGTTTTTCAAGATTCAGGAATCCTTCTACTATCTACTAGCTTTGACCCAAACCTTGGCCTTATAACCAACATAGATACTTCAGTTAATAGCTAACTTTGATACAAGCCTTGACCTTGTAACCAACATAGACATAGTACTTCAGTTAATTAAATATGAAAATGTTCCTGTGTAATTCTATTTTTATTTTTTTTTCATTTGCTTTAAAACAAATGTGATGATTTTTCAATGTAGACTTAGAATATGAGCTAAGGTAAAGCTATGACTTCATGTGTATGAAAAAGGATCATAAATACACAGGTACGAAACCAGACTGGACTGGACTGAACTGGACTTGAGTTAAATATAATTGCAACAGTTCATTTAATTTTGTCCAGCTTCTGGCTAGCAGTCAACCAGACTAACTCTGAAGTATTGCTTCACCCAAAGTACTTTTCAGCCAACCCACTGCCACTAATCCACCATCTACAGAGCTGTCCCTCTTCATCCTCAGCAAGTGACTCTTACCACTGTCTCCTCGGCTATTCCTTATGAGATACCCGCTTTCTCTGTTCACCTGCCTGTAACTATGTTTTCTTAATTCTCCACCACCTACCAACTAATCTTTCTGGGCTTCGTTCCGACCAATGTCTCCAGTTCCATTTTTGGAATGTGCAAGCCACCCAACCAATCATCCAGATGAATAACTGACTGGTTGGCACCAACTTGATTGTGGCCTCTTAGATTTTTTTTTTCTTTTCCCATATTTAAAATCCCACTCCTACCCCCACTTGGGGAAGCATAATAAGTTCTTTGTTGAGGAATGGGTTCTATTGTTTATTGACAAACAGACCAATATCACAGTTTTCACTAACTTTTCTCTATCTTTCTCCATTTTCTTTCCTTTTTTTTTCTGTTTCACACTCTTTCCCAACAACCAATTTCTACTTCTTTACTTTCTTTTCTGAATTTTTCCCTTTTTTTCTTCTAAATTTTTCTAACACCTTTTCATTCACTTTTCTTTTTCGGGTTTTATTCTTTTATTCATCTCTGTTATTTCTCTCTTCTTTTATTCTTTTCTTTTATTTCTCTCTCTTTCTCTGTTCTTGTCTTTCATTCTTTTCTTTCATTCTTTTCTCATTTTCTTTCATTCTTTTTTTCTTCTTTTATTTTTCTCTTCTTTTCTCTTTCCTCTTCTCTCTTCTTTTCTCTTATTTTTCTCTTTTTCTGTTCTCTTTTTCTTTTCTCTCATTATTTTCTTTTCTCGTTTTCTTTCTTTTCTCGTTTTCTTTCTTTTCTCGTTTTCTTTCTTTTCTCTTTTTCTTTCTTTTCTCTTTTTTTTTTCTCTTTTTCTCCCTTTTTCTTTCATTTGTTTCATTCACTTCAATTTTACTCTTTTTCCTTTCATTCTTTTTTTTATTCTTTTCCCCTTTTGTTTCTTTTATTCTTTTCTCTTCTCTCTTCTTTTTCTTTTCTCTTATTTTCTCCTTTTCTGTTTCTTTTCTCTTTTTCCTTTTTTCTTCTCTTTTCTTTTCTCATTTTCTCTTATTCTTTTCTCTTCATTTCTCCTTTTCTCGTTTTTCTTTCATTTGTTTCATTCACTTCACTCTTGCTGTCTTTTCCTTTCATTCTTTTTTCTTTTATTCTTTTCCCCTTTTGTTTCTTCTTTTATTTTATTTTTTTTCTCTTATTTCTCTCGTTTTCTTTTTTTTGTTTCCTTTTTCCATGTTTTTCTTTCTCTTATCCATTTCTCTTCTCTTTTTTCCTATACCTTTTCCCCACCAAATTTCTTTTTCTTTCACTCCTCTTATGTCTTCGCTTTCTCTGTCTATACATACTGAGAAAAACAGTATGGAGAAAAAACATCTCCAGAGGCATGAGAACCAAACACATTTTGCTGGTTTTTACCAACATTATGTATTCCCATACACCTATTCCCAATAACTGCACGTACTCCCACCTCCATCCACATAAATTCCCACTTACCCACATCAATACCAACTCTTTCATGCATGTACACGTGCAGTCAAGGCAACTGCTTGGTCATCGAATTTTGCCAAAACCTATCTTTTTCCTTTCTTCCTTACAAAGTCAGATAAAAAGAAAAAAAACGTGAATAGAAAAGAATCTTTTGATGTATGAACCACACACAGCCCAAAAACTAAGCTCCCCCAAGCAAAGTATGTAGAGACAGGCAAAGAAATAATGAAGATCCTCATTTAAAATGTACACTATTGCTTATACCGGCAGTAGAAATGTCGGTATACCTATATAAAAATCTCTTAAATTTCTCTCCATTGATAAATACATTCTTATATATTATCTATTATCTTTTTATATGATCTCATACAAATCTCTAAATTCATGGATCGGTTCACTGTATCACTCCAGTAAGTATCTGACTTCTGCTATCCTCTACCTTTACAAGAACCAGATCAGGGCGGAAATAGAGTACCGCTGCCCTGTCAGAGCTAGAGCTGCCCAGTCTTCACTTCTAGTTCAAAAGCATTTATATGGTCTTGTGGGTGATTATTTTCCAGCCTACAACCCCTTTCCCAGAGACAAAACACTGCAAACCTTTCAATACTCTATTGGTATTTTGATGGAAAATGTTCTGATGAGCTTCTAACCTTCCCAGATAAGAACTGCCAATGCCATGTATACTGTAGCAAACCATCCTCATTCCCTTCTCTCTATCTCTGAACATTGTTTCTCAATCCAGTCTTCCTTGGCCTTTTCCAGGCTCTTTTTGTTTTTCTTTTTTTTTTCTGATTTCCTTGTATACTGCAGCTCAACTTATCTACTATTATCTGGCTGGATTTTAGTAAATAATAACATAGACTTATCAATGCATGCACAGCTTCCAAAATAAGAGGCGTATCAACAATAATCACACCCTATATTAACATACTGTATATCCAGGGCCTGATCTCGATGAAGAGAGGCCCCAGGCTATTCAACTTGTGAGGCCCCTCCAAATCCTCTATTCTCATGAGTGGAGGAAAATGGAAGAGTCTTAAATTAAACAATTTGTGTAAACCCGAGGATGATAACGAGTGTTTAAAATTCTACATTTGACAATTGCTCCTCGGAAGGACATAAGATGTTATTGTTAACTACAGTATGTGATTGAAAAAAATGCATGGATGTTAAAATTTTTAAAAAATTATAAAGAAATCAATGCTAGCATCGAGTTATCAGCTTAAAACAGAATTATTCTGAAATTGAATGTAAGGAAAATTACTGATGGGTTGTTTATTGTCTACAATGTGTTATGATAGCATGTGTAAGAAAGGCCTATAACAGTTTCAAAAATATATGCCTTGGCTGGAGTCTCCTAAATTTTGAGGCCTTAGGCTTCAGTCTGCTAAATCCGGCACTGTGTATATCCTCCTTTGGTGTTAACACAAGCCTGTATTCTTGCATGCATATGATTGGATAAATGGCAAATACCATCCCACAATGCATTATTATTCATTGGTTCATGCAGTACAGGAAAAGTTTTAGGTGGGCTTTTCTTGTTAAATTTTCTTAAATCTATTTATGGTATATACTTGTGTATAGGTTGCACCTGTAGATAGATCATACCCTTGCTTAGGGGTTGTCAAAGTGGGTATTTGCAGTTAACTTGCAGATAGGCCCCACTATAATCTGGGGAGTAGAGTAGCCCTTTTTTAACATAAATATAACTAATATTTGTTAAATATTTTCAAATATTCACAATATCAAACTTTGCTTACATATATTAAAACATGAAAGTGATTGGTTGTAATTGTGTGTTGGATACTAATAATCACCTCAGTCCTAAAATCACTTGAAAATGATAGCCTTTCAACATGAATCAGATAATGGTAAATATGAGCAGTGCAGATTGAGGCTATATTTTCATAAGACTCACAGCAATCTTTTTAAATATGAAATTAAAAATTAAACATCAGTAACTACATTATTATACTATCTTAAAAGCTGCCATATCGGATGTCATTTAAGCTAGCTCCTGTGGAGGGCTCTTGATTGGGCCTTCAGCTTGTTCATGAGTGAGAGTCCCTAAGTCTTTGCTTATTCTCAGCAGTGGGAGCTCTCCTGGCTGCCGTTTGATCTGGGTTTTCATTGGCATGGGATTTTCTTTTTTTTCGCTGCAGGTTTGGCTCTTTTGATTACAATCTGCTCCTCTGTTGTTGGAGATTTCTTTTTGCAAGGCATACTGCTGCTGTATGCAATAGGCAACAATAAACTGTAGAAGAACTCAAAATTGTTCATTGTAAGTATTGCATTAATATTTAAGCTGAAGTTTAAAAAGTTCAATGATAACTCTTCTGCCACCACTAAATTTAAAGACAATTTGATGTCTGTAGGTTTTTACTTTCCAAACAAACAATTATTTTTATGTCATGGGTAACTTTAACTGGATTTCACAATTAATTTCAATTATTCTCAGATTCATTTCCAAGTTATAAAAATTGTTATCATACAAAAAAATTGTCGCAAAAATCACTAATATTACGAATAAAAGCATATAAGCTGAAAACCACTGTGGTATATTTATCATAAAATATATCCTGGGGAGTTGATCAACATTGTAAGTTTAATACTGATTTTATTGTGAAAATATTGACTTGCATAATAAAATCTGACATAATTCAGAGTTTGATCAGTTTATTACTTAATAATGATAGAAAACCGATATCCCACTTTATGTCCAGTAGAAACTTGTATTAATATTTAATGTAAATATCTGTCCTGGGTATGATGATAAACTACATCCGCGTCCTGGGTAAGATGATAAACAGCAAGGCCTCGAATCAGGTTTTGAAGATCGTGGAACCACCTCTTAATTGCTGGCATTCCCAGGTCCACCCTGACCTGGGGTGGTAGCACCTGTTAGGGTCCCAGCTATGGGCAAATAGTTGCCACCCAAACTTGTATAAAAATAGGTTTTAATACCAGAAATACTTTGTAATAAAAGAAAAAAAATATTACCAGCAATAATTTTTCCTTCAAAAATTATCAGCAATACTTTAAAAAAAAATTACCAGCAATACAAACAGCTATACATTCTTTGAAAAAAATATTACCAGCTATAGATTTCTTCAAGGAAAAATATTCCCAGAAATAGATTTTTGAAGAAAAACACATTACCAGCAATAAAAATTTTGTCGGCATTAAATAACCCATTGAGGTTGATATGCCGTAAACCAAACCAATTAACGTAAACATATCTTGAAAATTTGCCCAATATAAGTTGGTCAATACCAATTTTATTGTGAAAATATTGACTTGCATAATAAAATCTGACATTGTAATAATACAGGGGGGGTATTTTATTACTTAACAATAATAAAAAAAACGATCCCCCATCTTTATGTCCATTAGAAAATTATATTAATATTTAAATTAAATATGTCTTTGAATATTTTATGAATATTGTTTATGTTAATATGAATAATAATTTTACATAATAAAATCTCATACCACCAAATCAGCTATTGTACATATTTATAATACAAACAGAACTCTAAGGTGAAATTCACATGGTATATTTATAATATAAATATATCCTGAACATTTTGTCAACATTGTGAAATTGTTGGCTTGCATAATAAAATCTGACATAATGTAATAATAATAAGGCAATCATTTTATTACTTGATAACAATAGAAAAACGATCTCTCACATTATGTCCAATGTAAACATTAATTTTTAACACAGATATCCTGAACATTTTGCCAACATCTGTTGGTTAATACCAATTTTATTGTAAAACATTGACTTAAAAAGTCAATCTAACAGTGTATACATTTAGTGAATCTTACATTCTATATTTGGATGAACTTTTCTTGTAAGGGTCAAAGGCCATCTAGCACAATGAAGTAGACTAGGTTCCATAACAGTGTATGCAACTAGTGTGGTGATGACAGCATTGCTTGGGGAAGGCCTTCCTAGAATGAAGTTAGTAGTCAGGGTGGAGGGTTTCCCACAACAGAATCAATGACAATATGCCTGACCAAGGTAAACCTTCAAGTTGGAGGACACCATCTGTGTGTTGACCATAGTAAAAAATTTATCATTTCTTGTGACATTTATTACAGTTCATAGTGTAAATTCTTTTTACTGATATTCTTAAAACCAGTTATTTTTTTTTCTGTTTTAATTTTACTCTGATCTCTGTAATTTCCAATGTTGTGTACCCATCACGCAATAACTTTACAATATCTAGTTTCTCATTTGAGCTTATATTTTTCTTATGACCCATCACAATATCTCTAATGAAAAAATAAACACCAATAACTATTACATATATTTATTTATAAAATGAGGAATAACCCAAGAGCTGATTAAAAGAAAAAAAAAATCTCCCATCACCAAATAGATTAGTGTAAGTAAAAAAGATATACTATATGTACTCAAGTATAGTGCAAGTTTTTGTGGTCATTTTTTTTACACCAAAAATACTGGGTTCAGACTATATACAGGAATTGTTTTTTAACAGATTAAAAAATCATACATTTTTGATGACCAGTTGCACTATATGCAGGTAAATTTTTTCTGGATGGGTTAAAATCTATGCTCTTTTTTGATACCTGGTAACCCAACATTATCACAGTACTTTTGGTTACATTTGGTGTAGCTGTGTACAAAAATCAATGAAGACCATTTATTTGCTGTAAAATATATCATGGATAATGCCCAGTACTGCAATATTTGACTACAGTAGACCTACTAGTATTGCTTAGAAACTGGGGTCTGATTATACAAAAACTATATGAATAAATCAGGTTCTTAACAAAAAATTCAGAGGTCACACTGTGTGAGAAGTCGGCTTATACGCAAGTATATACAGTAGTTGAAATTCACATGAGAATGTTGAAAGGTTCCTGTCCAAAGAAAAAAAAAGAATTTGTGTTGACTTTGGTCATATTTTAAGAAGTGGATCAGGTTAAGAAATTTTCAACACTCCTTTGTATACTACATAAATTTCAACTTATGATATTTGTTTTAAAGACTTGAGGCAACAGAGATGTGGTTCTACAGAAGGATGCTGAGAATACTGTGGATTAGGTGGGTTAGCAAAAAGATAAACCTTAGTATCAGCTATAAAGGACATGAAATTGTGGAGAGCCATGATTACCTATATCCTGCAACTATTCTGTACTATGTTGTGCCAGTCATATATCCAAATAAGGGAAAGAACAAATGGAGTAAAATTCCACTGTTCGTAGCATTTACTTTAAAAAATAAAAAAAAGTATCTCCTTGGGTGATGAGACATGTTTGTGGTGTTGAAACATGATTGTAATTGTGTAGCGATTTTTAACATAAAATAAATAATAATTAGCACTACTCTGTATTGAGATCTCTTTTAAATTAAATGTTACATACAGTGGAATTATACTCCATTTGTTCTAATTTATATATGTATATATATATATATATATATATATATATATATATATATATATATATATGGACTATGATATATAGGTTATCAGGCCACTCAGTTCCTAAGAACTGACAGCCAGACAACCTGCACATATGATTTGATCATAGTGAAGGTTTTGTTTAGAACCAACCACACTTTTTGAAGATCCGAATGCAGAGACCTGGTGCACCATGTGTCGCAAAGTTCCCCAAACAACCCTCCTCAGGTTTTGAATTCAGAGTTGTCTTTCTCCTAGACCAGTTGCCATCCAAGGCTATAGAACCCAGTCTGTCCTATTTACCCATAACTAGACATATATATATATATATATATATATATATATATATATATAATATTTGAATGTTTGCTGAGGAACCCAGAGAGCAAAAATTTTCTCTTCGGATCTTTTATCCTCTCCATTTTGCTGTGTGCCTTGACTACCACTATTTTAGTTATTTAAACACTTTCATGCCTTTGCTATTGGTCTGTTCTCAAATCCATGTTAAACATTTTGTATTCCTTGGAATTCTGCCTAGCTTTGATTTTTGTAGCATTCTAAGTTCATTTTCAAATGATTTTCTTTCCCATCTGTATGTCATAACTGTCACGATACATTCATTATACACTTTACATTTTAAGCATATTGGCTGAGTGTATTTCATTATGTTTCTATTTTTACTAAATACTTTCCAACCAATCATTATGTCATTTTATATTTTCATGGTCTTTCTTTAAAAAACTATCATTTACCCAAAATAAAAGTATTCCTGGATTCCTCCATAATTGGGGATGAAGAACTAGAAATTCTTTTTCAGAATTTTTCCAGTGAAATTCATTTTAAATGGATGAATTTCTCAGTATGTTTATCTACCATTTTCTTCTTCTCTCTGTCTCACATATCTATCTATATATTTCTGTCTGTCTGTCTCTCGAATATATATATTCAAACAAACATGCTAACCATTGTGCTATAGCATGCAGAAATGCACCATTGCAAACACACAACACACATATTTATACCTCCCCATATATATATATATATATATATATATATATATACACACACAAATAAGCATGCTGACCATGGTGTAACAGCATGCATATATGCACCAGCGTACACACACACATAAATATATGTACAAACAAGCATGCTAACCATTTTGCTACACCATGCAGACACACACACACACACTTGTATGTATTACAAAAGAGATTTTATTTCAAATTCTGTTTTCACCATATATATATATATATATATATATATATATATATATATATATATATATATATATATATATATATATGTGTGTGTGTGTATTTCAAATATATAGATATAGATCCGACAGTATGAAGAAAAATATAGCATAATTGCATGTTAAAAGTTTTGTTTGTTTTTTCTGTATTTTTTCTATATATATATATATATATATATATATATATATATATATATATATATATATATATATATATATAATTGGTAAAGGGTGTTCTGATTCCATTTTGTAATTGAATAAAACACACTTTACCATTTTTCGATATCATTTTAATATAGACATACAATGATATTTCAAATTGTATTTTCATAGTAAAATTGGTGTTAAGCTAATGGTAAAATGTTCAGAATATACTTAGATTTATACGACAAATGAAGGTGCTGAAAATTTTCAACGTGACCTACTTCCTAAAATTAGTATTCTGATATTTGGTCACAAATATTAATTTGGTGAAGTGGATCCGGCTGAGAACTTTTCAGCATTCTAAAGCAAACTATCTGCCATTGACTATTAAAGAATGAAAGATTTTCTGATTGTGCTCATTGTTTTTTGTTTTTTTGTTTTTTTGTTTTTTTTGTCCAAATCTGTTAATTTTTTTGCTCATACTAAGACTCAAAAATACTAGATAAAATTCAATATTTTTTTATCCATAATGTTGAATGTGTTAAAATTGTTCAACTTTTTAATAAGAAAAAGGTCAAGTTGATGTTAAAAATTGCCGCAAGATGGTGTTGATTTATTTATGGTGGACTGCTGTATTATGATGTCTCTTTAATTTGCATTTAGATATATTGTATTTACTTTCAATTTTTTTAGTTGAATTGTTCATCTATATTGCATATGATCCATTATTCTACATAATTAGGTTACAATAAAATTTTCATTTTATATTGTTATACTCCGTCACAATTAGATCTCTTTCTGACTCTTCTGCATGCTGGCCAAATGTGAATGGCATGAAAGGAAGAAAACAAAATAACAAAAGTTGTTTTCTGCAGTGAGATCAGATGCTGGCCAATTGCAATCATTCCCACCAGAGAGAAAGAGAGAGAGAGAGAGATGTCCCTGGAGACTACCAGACCCACTGAAAAGCAGGCCTCTAGGAATGACCAGAGCAGTTGCAGCCTGGTGCAGCTGCTGGCCATCACACTGCTGGCCATCACACTGCTGCTGCTGCTACCACTGCCATGACTTTGACCATTACAACAGAGTTGCAACCTGGTGCAACCACTGGCCTTCATGCGGGGTGCTGCTGCTGCTGTCGCCACCACTCAACATGACCACACCTTTCAACAACTGTTATCACTCTCAGGATTGACCAACCACCTTGGCTATCCAACTCCAACTTGAAACATCTTAACCTCGACTCATCCAGCTACAAGCCTTAATCAACACCAGCCTCATCACTTTGGCAAACTCCAGCCATGAGTGGCTGACTATCCAGCTTTGACACCAGCCAGCTACAAACTTTCATCATTTACAATGCTGTCACCTCAGCAAATATTAACCAACAGGAATCAACCCTCCACCATGACCTTGATCAGTGACCTTTGTTCCATAGAACAGGCCTACCAACCCCTGCCATCACCTTGACTCATTTACAAAGCATTCCCTTTACAGTCGACACCACAAACTCCATTCCATGGAACAAGCCTACAAAAACCACACCAATTCAACGTCACCCTGGTTTAGCACAAAGGTCTATCAACCAATGAAATGACCTACCACTGTGACCTCGATCAACCAAATGTGTACCGACCATATCTTGTGACATTGGCCAGCACAAGAAATAAGTCAACTCTCGACACTACGCTTGTGCCAGATCACTATTCCTGTACTCTCTACCAATAAGAAATGTTGTTTCAATCTAATCCTCGTTATTCCTCTCTCTTGCTACTGGATGCTTAATATAACATGAATACCACCGTATGAAAATTGAGATGTAAAATATGTGGGGTTCCCAAGACACTTGCAGCCAGTTCTGTCTACAAGAGCCAACACAGATCAGTTTTAAGTTTACTGTAGATCTAATTCTAAGAAAGGAGTGTATGTTTATTTTATGTCTGGTGTGGAGCACCATGGATGTGTCTTGGGAGCCAAGGTGGTAGTAAGTCAGAAAGGATGGCTTAAATTCATGTGATTAGGACAGCGGTTCATAAACTTTTCATTTCCAATGGTCTTTTTTCATATATCTGTGCTGGCTGGCACTCCCTATGTTAAAATTGCACTGGTGAATGGAGGAGAGTTAATGGAACAGAATTAATGACACATGGGCAAAGTTTAACATTTATGCCTACCCACCAAAAAGAAAAAAACAGTGGTATATTAAAAGGACAGGTTTTCTCTTGACACTGCTGTTTCTGTATACACTTTTGACTCCCTCAGCAATGTTTATTGTTTTAAAAAGCGATGATTAGAATTGTAATAAAATCCAAACATATGAAAGTGAATTTATGCATTTTCTTTATTTTTGATAATTGACAACACAAATAAGAAACACTATTTATTTATTAGATTATTTATTAACACTATTTATTTATTAGATTATTTATTAACACTATTTATTTATTTATTAGATTATTTATTAACACTATTTATTTATTTATTAGATTATTTATTAACACTATTTATTTATTTATTTATTAGATTATTTATTAACACTATTTATTTATTTATTAGATTATTTATTAACACTATTTATTTATTTATTAGATTATTTATTAAAAACTATTTATTTATTTATTAGATTATTTATTAACACTATTTATTTATTTATTAGATTATTTATTAACACTATTATATTGTTTATTAGATTATTTATTAACACTATTATATTGTTTATTAGATTATTTATTAACACTATTATATTGTTTATTGGAATGGTTGGTAAAACATTGTCTAATTGCCAATAGATTTGAACTTTATAAAATGATAAATGATAAGGATTTCCTTATAGTTCAATGTTTTAATAATTTAGTAAATGTTTGTAAATTCTGAATAAAAAATTGTTTTCATATTTATTTCTTTATAAATTGGTAAATGATTGCATTGCGTTAGTTTTGATACAGTTGCATTAGTTTTTAGAATGTTGTAAATATAGATTTATTCTTGTATATAAACATTCTAATAGTGTGCGCCCAATAATGTGTCAAAAGGACGTTTTTTTTGTTTTTTTTCCTTGACACTGCTATTACTCTCTGTACTTTTGAATCCCTCAGGAATTTCTATTGTTTTAAAAAGTGATGATTAGAATTTTAGTAAAACTTTAAAATATGAATGTGGATTTATAAATTTTCTTTAATATTGCGAACTGAAAACAAATATATTAAATACTATTTATTTATTTATTTATTAGATTGTTTATTTACATTATTTGTATTATATTGTTTATTTGAATGGTTGGCAAATCATCTAATTGCCAATCAATTCAAACTTTATAAAATGGTAAATAAGAAAGATTTCCTTATAGTTGGTTCACATATTTTAATAATTTAGTAAATTTTATAAATTTATGAATAAAAAATTGTTTTCATATTAATTTCTTTATAAATTGGTAAATGATAAATATTGCATAGCATTAATTGTATTAGTTTTTAGAATGTTGTAAATATAAAATTATTCTGGTTTTTCATTGCTCTTAAAATTTGAAGGGGACCAGACATTTGGTCTGAATTACATAGTGGAGAAAATAGAGAGAAAGAAATGGGTGATATGTTGAGATTTATTAAAAAAGAAAACAGCTTTGTAAAAAAGAAAGAAAGAAAGAGAGAGAAAGAAAACAGACACGAAACAAAGAAAGAAAGACACAAAGAAAATGGACAGAAAGAAAGAAAAAAGATTTAAAAAATTTTAAAGAAAGACAAAGAAAAGAAAATAAGAAAGCAAAAAAAAGACACAGAAATTTAAAAAAAAAAAAGCAGGCATAAAAATAAAGAGACAGGGAAAGAAAGAAAGAAAAAGAAACAAACAAGACATAAAAAGAAAGAGAAAAAAGACAAAGAAAAAAGAAAGAAAAGAGAAGTAAAAGTGAGAGAAAAAATGGAGAAGGAAGAAAGAGAGAAAGAAATAGAAAAAAGTAAAAGAAAATAGTGATAGAAAGAGAAAAAAGATACAAAGAAAAAGAAAAAAAAGAGATATAAAGAAAAGGTGTGAGGTAAGAAGCAAAAATGGTCGAGTCAAAAAGGAAAAAAAAAAAAAAAAAAAAATTATTATTACCAGAGAAATGGGAAGGGAATAGATGATCAGCAAAGTGGGGAGGAAATGAAAAGGAAAGGTTAAGAGAATAAGAAGAAATAAGACTGAGAATTAGTGAAAAATGATGAAAGGAAATAGAAGGATAAGAAAAAAATAAAAATCTGATTAAGGATAAGAAAAAAGAGGTTATGAGAGTGTAAGAAAAAGGAGGAGGAAGTTAAGATGTTAGTAGAGACAGAGGAAGAAAAGCTAGTAGGAAATAGAGAATAAAAATGTAGGATCCAGCATAATTTGTGGTTTTAGAAGTTTGGGCTGGACACTGAAGTTTATATACTCTGACAGTTGCAGTGAATCACC
The DNA here is from genome assembly GCA_903632075.3 of Acanthosepion pharaonis. NCBI lineage: Eukaryota > Metazoa > Mollusca > Cephalopoda > Sepiida > Sepiidae > Acanthosepion > Acanthosepion pharaonis. The sequence continues at coordinate 241,211 of CAHIKZ030001548.1, forward strand.
AAACAAATGCCCAGAATAGCACGAAAAAAAAAAATACAAAAAGAACCCTTTAGGATATGTTCTTTATGGGATTGAAAAAACAAAAAACACCAACAAAAAAAAAAAAAAAAACTACTATACAAGTGGACCCACTGGTTACACAGTATTATTATTGGTTTGCCATTTCAGGTCCTCTTCATAATCAGCACTGTAATAAATCTTCAATGTGAACATATTCTGGTACACACAAATTGAATATGGAAACAAATGCCAGTAAAATGAGCCAAAGTGGAACCTCTACTCCATAAGAGTAAAATCCCTGTGCTGTTCAACTTAATATGGTGATGCTTCTCTTTGTCCTCACTTGCCAACTCCCTAGTAGTTCCTTTGAACAAAACCACGCATTTGAGACACTTCTCTTAATTATAGCAAATGTCTCCTTTTGTTTGCTAACGGTGATATTAGCTGTTTCCTTATAAGGAAAAAATTCAGCATTCATTGATCAAGTAGCCAGTGCTACTTTTGGCTGAAATTTATAAAATCCTTCTATTAAAATGGAGCATGCAAGCCACAAGGAAAATGGGGAGAAAAAGCACACTTATTCTTACAATCAGAAAGCATTGACATTTGTAAGACACATGATGAGGAAAGAGAGCTTGAAGAATTTGACACTCACAGGACATCGAAAACAAGAGACAAAAGGAGGTAGCAGACCATATACCTGATAAGCTTGATAAATGTTGAATGGAAGGTGAGTGGAATGCCAAAAAAAAAAAAAAAAAACAAACATTACTACTAAGAACTACAAAGGATAGAATGTTGTGGAGAGCCAAGATCGCCCATGTCACTGATCACTGTCCCAAATTGCTCTCTCCCAAAAACTAAGTTACACTTTCACAGATCTGAGAAGAAGCATTAGGTACTTCTTGATACAAATTATGGTAAAATTAGCCATCACACTACAAGGAAACATTTGGCATTAACTGACTGAGCAGCCAATACAGCTTTTCAGTTGAAATTTATAAAATTTTCCTCTTAAGACAGATTTCTCAAGTCCAGTAACTCTTATTGCTCTTTTCTGTATTGATGGGGGTTTCCTTCCTAAACTTTTATTTGAAGTAGTATGGAATGTCATCTTGATTATGTCATTATTTTCTCAGAGTTTCTTGTGCTGTTCATTTTAATTGATTTATATCTGAATTTCTGGGATGAGGAGTTATCATTATTTACACTATTTATATTTGAACTATTGTTCTCATCTTTGTTGCTATTATCACAACATTTCAACCATTGTGCTCTCCAACATCCATCAGTGTGTATATTGATCTGGGTAACCTACAGGGAATTTTGAACTGAGCTCTTTATTTAATCTACAGGTGCAAATTGTTCTTGTTCCTCTGCCCATGTCTAGGGATATTGTCTAATTCTTATTTTTAGTACAGCTCAGTTATTGCTTGCTTGTTTCCCCTGAGGACAAATAACACTGCCCAACTCAGGCAATGACTATCTCACCAGATTCATGAAACAATGCTTTAATTTTAGTTGTGGCTCCTGTTGAAAGTCCTCAAGTTATGCAGTTTCTGTTGTCTGGTATAGTTCTTTGTGGTTCTGCAGCATGAATCCACGAGACTTGAAGAAAAAGATGGTCTTTGCTGAGAGATCAGAATGTTTTAACTTTAATTCCCCACCTTAAACTTTGCAGAATAGGCTGGCCAGTGATTTGTTAATGTACAGCATTTTGATTATCACTTTATTTGTATTGTAATATTGATTTCTGGTAAGACAATTTTACAAAAGAATCAATTTATTAAGGCAAGCTTTAGATAAAAAAAATTAATTATCTTTCTTCTTCTTGCGTATCAAAAGGATTACAATGATCAAAGCAGAAAGTAATGTTAATTGCAGATCCATAAGTATGGAAGACATCTTGGAATATTGTCTGTTCTCTAAAGTAAAAACATCTTATAACTCAATTTAAAGAATATAAAATTAGGTTAACACCCTCCCATCAAAATGCAATTTTACCAAATTTAATGGATGCTACTTTTCCAATTTATTTCTTTTTGTCTCTGTGCACTAAATACTAGTTACTATGTCTTTTGTAAAATAATTTTATTCCCTTACTTTTGTTTTTACTTTATCTGATATAAAATTAAATTGAAGACAATAAAGTGTTAAAGAGTAGAAACTATGTGCATATACAGTTCAACATCTTTAATCCAGCACCCTTGCAACCAGGCCACTGTCAGACCAAAGAAAATGCCAGATGGCAGAAATCACCCCTACAAAACACCTATGTAAACATAAACTTGCCAGCTCATTCCACACATATATATTGCTGTGTTACCTGACCGGTGCAAGGGTTTTGTGCCCCTGACTCTACTATATCTCAATTTTCATAAGGTGGCTTTTATATAAAATACAAATTTTATTTTAACCCAATTATTTACAATAATGGACTATATGCAATATAGGTGAACAATTCAACTAGAAAAATTGGAAATAAATACAATGTATCCAAATACAAATTAGAGACATATCATAATAGATCATTCCACCTTAAATAAAGCAACAATGTTTTGGAGTAATTCTTAACAGCAACTTGAGATTTTCATGTTAAAAAGTTGAATAATTTTAACATATTCAACATTATGGATAAAAAATAGTGAATTTTATATTGTTTTTTTCTTTTTTAGAAAAAACATGAGGACATGAAAAAAAATCAAAAAAATGGATTCGAATGATGAAAAAAGAAATTCGTTCTTTAATAGTCAGTTGTGCTTAGTTTAACTTTAACATATATATGTAAGTAGAAAAAAAGCAAATGTTGATAAGATAGTGAGGGTCACAAAGCACTTCCCAGGTCCCACAATCAGGCTTGGCCCTCCCCTGGTTGGTGATTTGAGGATAGCATGCACTGGCCATGTGTCCTACCTACTATGAATAATTAAAGTGATTAATTAGATAAAAAAAGAAAAAAACCCAGCAAAATCATGATTGAATAAAATCATGCTTCCATAAAACTGATCCATGCTAGATTTATTCTGATGAACACAACAAATTTTTGACTTGATGGCCATACATGCAACCCACAGACTGTATTTTGTGCACTCATAGGACATATGGAAGTCACTGTAGAAATAGCTAGATGTAACTGTAAGATTTATTCTAATAATTTCTTATCTCACAATACTCACCTGTGGAACTCCCTTCTAATTTCTTGTTTCCCTACCAACTACAATCTTCAAAAATTTAAGTCTTCTGTCTTCCTAAATCCTGTTCTTTTATTGTCCTTTATCCTCACTAAAGTTTTCTTATTTTCTTCTACTCCAGTAACCCCTTCTATCTTAGTGGCTTTATCACCTTGCATGGAGTGAAATGATTAAAAAAAAATGAGACGCAAGGGGAAATCAGGAAAGAAAACAGAAAGTTAATAAGCTTGTGTGAATGGATGGCAAAACAGGAACAAAGAATTTTATTAAAATCAGTTGAGGAGAATCATGAATGCCCATGACATAAAGGGACTTGGAAAAGTAAAGAAGGTAATACACACCCATTTTTTTATACTGTTATACTGAACTGTTACATAATATCAGTCCTCCTATGTGGCAGTGAATTCTAGACAATCTCCTCACAGATGAAAGAAGAGGCTTGATGCAACAGAAATGTGGTTCTACAGAAGGATGCTGAGGATACCATGGAAAGAGGGGTTGGAAAATCTGATGCCCACAGGACAGAGGAAAACAACACATAACATATTTAGTGAGCTTGAATAAGTGGATGACAGAACAAGGTTTAGGAGAAATAGCAAAAAGTCAAAATTTATTAAGAGCTACGAAGGACAGGAAATTGTGGAGAGACATGATCACCACCAACATCCTGAACACACATGAAGAAAAATGCTTTATGATAAAAATTTAATCTTGTTAGTTGAAGCTGATTGTGAGCAAGATACCTCTTTATATTCCTTAATTATGTAGGTTGGTTACAGATCATTTAGGTATACTATTATGCAGAATCATGGGAAATGTATTTTTTCTATATAAACAAACCATATTTCCCAATACAAATGTTACTTTGCAATATTGTTTCCGATATGAATACTACTGCTGATAAAACTTGCAAATACAGGTCATTTTGTAACAGAAAGCTGAACTTTTTCTATAAATGAGTTTGTCTCTTGCTTTTGAATTTGTAATATTTCATGTATTATGGAAAATAATTGTATTTTATTTATTAAAAGTCGGTTTTATAAAAGTATTAACAAGAAAATTTCATCAAAAACAAAGCAAAGATAAGTGAACTGTTATGTAATATGTCCTTGTATATGGCAATGAATGCTGGACAATCTCATCACAGATAAAGAAGAGAAATTGGAAGAGATAATGGAGAGAAGAAAAAGATACAAGAAAAGGATAAGGAAGATTAAAGGTAAAGATTTATCTAATCCAAAGGTGCATTGGAATAGCAAGACACCTTCCAAAATCTAAGCAAAGGATTAAGAAACAGAAAAATCTTGTTAGAAATGCAGAAAAGAGTACTGAACTGTAATATCAGTCCTCCTATATGGCAGTGAATGCTGGACAATCTCCTCACAGATGAAGAAGGGACTTGAGGCAACAGAAATGCGGTTCTACATGAGGATGCTGATGATACCATGAACTGAACATTTGAGAAATGAGAAAGTTTTAGTGAAAATGGAAACAAAAAGGATACTTATAAATAGCATCAGAAAGAGAGAGTTGAAATTTCTAGGGCAAGTGAAAGAGGGCTTAGAAAATTTTACATTTACAGGTCATATTAAAGGCAAGAGGGAAAGTCGCATATAACTTACCTAATGTGCTTGTGTATATGTTTGGTGGAACAGGGTTTTGGAAAGATTGCAAAAACCAAACTTTACTAAGAGCTACAAAGGACAAGAAACTGTGGAGAGCCATGGTCACCCACATAGATGAAGAACCAAGCATCTAGTCAAGTGCTTTTTAAAGACCAGTATATATCAAGTTTCTCATATCTTATTAGAGAAAAGAGAATGCTAAAAAATAACAGATAATAATGATTGGCAACATGTTTTCGCCATTTTACTGATGAACTAGCTTGATTCAGCCATGTTCTGTTCTAATAGTTTATTTTCTTGCCTGTGGAACTCCCTTCTGGTTTCTTGCTTTCCTGCCACCTACAATCTTCAAATATTTAAATGCAATGTCAATTGCTATCTTCTGTCACCCTGAATCCTGTTCTTTTATTGTCCTTACTCCTCACTAAAATCTTTTCATTCTCTTTTACGCTGTCTCAGTGGCATTATTGCCTTGCTTGAGGTGAAAGGATTATATATACATAGCATATACTTTGGCAGCATGTTTTTATTAAGACATGTCTCATTGAATAATTTAGACATGTTTTGTGTTCAATTTGTTTTCAATAGGAATCTCTCATATTCATGGTCAAGCTTTTTAGTATCCATATTAAAGGAAGAGAGAAAATTACCATGTTGATAAATATTCATTTATTCCTAAGTTTTAACTAATAGTTTTAAATAGTTTTTTTAAAAAAAATAACATTTAGACATTTCATACTTAGTTACCTCCCTTGACGTTTACATCATAAAATTAAACATACTATACATAACCTTAGTGTTTTTCACTTCACAAGTAAAAAAATTCAACTTTCAGATAAACACAACGATTTTTGTCTCGGAAAAAACAACACCCTGATGATGACATTGTGATAATGTCAAAAGTACTCAGAATATATGTATGTGAAACTTTATAAACAGCAATAACAAAGATTGTATTTCACCAAAATTAGGTGACCAGGGTAATTCTGGAAGATAACATATTTACCGCAAACAGTTTTTGTAAATAATAGTGCATTATTATTTTGATCATCATCATTTCCTGAAGAGACTGTGAATCAATGAAACTCAGAGTAGTGATATTTTATACATAAGTGAACAAATTTATATTTAACAAATAATCATGCAACATATATCTGTCTATCTGTATCACACATATCTACATACATACATGATAATTATCATTTCTTTGCAGAAGAAGACTGTCTCTTCACTCAGTAGGTAATTTTTTTGTTTTTCATTCAGAATTGTAATATTTCCATCGTTAAAGGGCCCATAAGTGAGGCCAGCTTCACTTTTACAATCTCTCTTACACATGTAGCAAATATAAAGTTTGTCTGTGTTACCCATGTTGGAAACTTGCCTGACCCTGTGTACAATCATGTGATGTTTGAGTCCTGCAACAGACTTACAAGCTTTGTCACAAAACCTGTTATGGGCCCATAACTGATTCTTGAGGCCAGCTTCACTTTTACAATCTCTTATACATATGGCATGTAGTAAAAATAAAGAAACTTAAAGAAATAAAAACCTTAACTAAAGGCTTTATTTTAAATCTGTTGGTTACTTGACAAAATAAGGAAATAAAAACTGCTATATATAAATAAAACTCTGGATAGGAATAGTCCACTCTAGACTGGGTGAATGGACAATGCCCATTATTTACAGCAGTCAATGAAAGGAAATAACATCACATTCTCTTCCTCCTTAAATTACTGCCATTGTAACAAGTCCAAATGGGTGGGTGAACAACATATCTGCTCCAATCTTTTGGGCTTCCTCAAAAACATCAGGGGTGTTTGGATGGGGTTTGTGGTATTCAGGTAGTATTATCTGTTTTGATTGGGGTAGCTTCAATGATTTCTTTGGGTAGGACCAGGTAGTTATTCCCATTGGGTATCTCTTGGAATTTCCTACCAACAGGGGTCTCAACTGGGCATAGATGTTTATTAGCTACCATTGTTTTTTCACCATTTTTGTAGTGAATGTAGATGTAATGTGGATTCACTTTGATAAGCTTGACCTCTTCAACCAAAGGGTCAGTCTTGCTCACCCGAACATGTTGTTTTAGGAGAAACGTCCAGGGTTACATAACCAGAAGAGAACAGTATCTCCAGTGGAAGAATGGTTGGCATGACTAAACAACCTCTGGTGTTATATTAATCGCTGTACAGAGTAATGAACGAATTGAATGTAAAGTGTTGGGCAAGACTTTTTGCTAATGTTATGCAGACAGACCAGAGTAATTGTTCTCCATATAATGCCATTATATCTTTCTACCTGGCCATGACCTTGATGATTGTAACTCGTAGTCCTACTATAAGCAACCCTTTTCCCAATCAGAAAAGCCTACAATTCTCTGCTCATGAAGGATGGGCCCCTGTCTAAATGTATGTAGGCAGGTATACCAAAAATAGAGTACAACTGAGATAATGAATTAATAATGGTTGTAGCAATCATATCTGCACAAGGGAAATCAAAAATAAATCTAGAGTATTCATCTATAATGTTGAGTAAATAACAATTCCTATTTGTGCTCCCTTAAAGTCTATACTCAATCGCTCAAAAGGCCAGGTAGCTTTAATCTGGTGCATACCTTCTGGCCGATGAAAGTTTGGCTTGCATTCAGCACATATCCAACAAGATTTTATTACTTGTCACACATCCTCTACTGAATAGGGCATATTTTTTACTTTTACAAAATGAAGCAAACGTCTAATGCCTGGGTGACATAAAACCTTATCGAGATTCAATAAAGATTGCTTATTATAACCTACTGCTCCATAATAAGGCCTGGAGAATGTCAGGAGAAATGTTCTCCCAGCCTGGTTGGTATTGAATATCAAAATTATAGCAAGATAATTCCATCTTCCAGTAAAGTATTTTGTCATTTTTTACTTTACTTTTGTGCCTTCTATCAAATGGTTCGCTGGTCAGTTTTCATGGTCAAATAATGCCACTGATGATGAACACCTTTGATAATTGCCTGAACTTCCTTTTCTTTTTGTTATGGTCTGGTTCCTTGTACCACGGTGATAGTCGAAGGTAGAACCAATAAAGAAGAACTCGAACATGTATATGGAATAACATAGATATATTACAAACAGGAATATATACAGAGAAGTAGAAAGTGTTAGTATGAACAATCAGGTTTAGTAGTAATTGTCTGAATGCGACTCTGTTTCGGACTGCCTCTGACTCGACTAGCTCTGACGGACTTCACTCCAGACTTCAGACTGAACTCTCTGCTTCCTCTTGAGGCGCAGTATTTCTTACGTATGGAATAGTCCATTATGTTATTATGGGTAAGGTCCCATAACACTTTCGAAGTATAATACTTCTCAGGACCCTGAAAGAAAGCAACGTGACATCCAGACTGAGAGAGAATCACCACAGTAGCAATATCAGATGCATTTGTTTCCACTTCGAATTGTAGCGACTTGTCAATCACACAAACTACTGAGTTTTCAACGTCTTTCTTAAGAGCATATAAGGTAGCCTCTGCTTCTTTTGATACCGGGAATATAGTAATCACACTCGGAGAGTGAATTATGCTTGAATAATTGTATAACCACTGAGAATAGTAAGCAAAAAGGCCTAGAGTTTGGCAAAGTGACTTTTTATCTCGGGGTAATGGAATTTTGTGTAAGGGGCAAAGTCATTCCAGGTCTGGATATTTCTTTCCACCCTCCACCACATAACCAAGGTGTCTTTTTATTGAGGAGTCAATAATTCTTTGGAAGAAGCCACTCCATTAGTAACACTAAATGGGGACCTAGTGAACTATTATAGGCTCCCACCAGCTTTGAAGTGTAGGGCTTATCTTTATTTTTGATTGGGACTTTATGATAGGCACTCTTCAAGTCGATAGTACTAAAAACATGGTTCTGTACAGTTTTGGCCACTTTAACATCAATATGTAGAAGAGAGTTGCCATCAAGAAGTGTGAACTTATTTATGGTCTCAGAATAATCAATGGCTAATCATCACCCTTTATTATCATCTTTAACAACAACAACAATTTTTGCCTGCCAAAGAGAATTACTCTTTTCTATTACTCTTTCCTTCAACAGCCTCTGGGTTTTCTTTTCAATAAACAACTTATCCTTGAATGAATACTGGTGGGACTTAGTAGATATGGGGTTACAATCAGCTGTAAGATTGGCAAAAAGTTCAGGTTTATCAACTTTCAAGGTGTTTAGTCCACAGATAACTAAAGGTGGCAGTCCTCCCTAATATTTCAGAGTAATATGATCATGTATTCCTTGAAAGTCTTGTCCAAGAACCACATCAGAACATAATTGTGGCAAAACTGCTAGATGTACCACTTGATAATCCCTGCCACCAACTTTGAGGTCAACCACACAGAACCCTGATGTCCAAACAGAGAGAAAGGTTGATGCCATGAAAACAGCCCGTGACAAATAATAGATATCCAAAGCATGGTGCTTAACCAAGTCCAAATGGATAAAGCTCTCAGAGCTGCCATTGTCAATAAGACCGTTTAGTTTCACTCTCTTGATAAATAGCTTTGCTACTGCTTTCTTCAGAGAACCTGGAGTCACTGCCAAAGTCACTGCGGCTAGCATTGTCTGATCATTTAAATCCATAGAGCTCCCAGAAGCTGCTGATAGTTTATCACAGCAGATCTTAGCAAAGTGCCCCTTTTCCCAACATCAATGACATGTGGTTCCAGGTGCTGGTCCTTTCAGACAAAAGTGCTTCAAAAAACAACAATAGTAACATTTGGCATTTAATGCAGCTGTCACCGGAACAAGTAATACAACAAGATTTTCATTAATCTTGGTCAGGAGTTGCAATACTCACTACCCAAGGAGGTTGTGTAGTGTCCAGTTCAGAATCCAATGCATTCACTTGATCAAGCATGGCAGCCAACTCCAGAGTCTTATTCTCCAATAAGCATTGCCTTATCAATGAGGACTGCAGAACACTAATAAAGGCATCTTCAATAGACCCCTCACAATATTGAGCTGCAGTTACTGCCTTGAAGTTACAATTACTTTAATTTTTTACTTAAGATTTTCGTTACTCAAAAATATGCATCCAGAGATTTGCCAACCTCCTGACAAAGAGTTACAAGGTGGCGATGTGCAAAAACCTCATTAATGGGTTTGATATACTGTGCTTGAGTAAAGCCGGATATTCTGTAACATTTGCATTTTGAAATAGTATGAGGACAGATTAGGGGTGAAACAAAGTTTGCTAGGAGTCCCAGCTTATCCAGATTTTGTTCAAGAAGTGCTCCTAAAACTGTCTTGAATATTCAAAATCGGTGTTTCTATTCTTGGGCAGTTGTTGGGGAATCAGGCTCTGAATCCAATCTCTTGGGTCATAGTAAACATTTCATTATAACAGTGATGTTCGTTAGAATAAATTGCGAAAATAAAGATAGGCTTAATTAAAGGCAGTATTGTAACAAAATCTATTAGTTACATACTCAACAAAAGAAGAAAATAAAAACTATTATATATAAATAAAACTCAAGATTATGGAATAGTCCGCTCCAGACTGCAGCAGCAGCAGGTGAATGGACTGAGGCCCATTATTAAAAAACAGTATTTACAAAAGGAAATATCTTGAAAAGGCAAGCATATTTTTTTGTAATTTGTTAACTATCGACTTTGTTGTTAAAAAACTTGTTTTTCTCTTTGTACAATCATGTGATGTTTGAGTCCTGCAACAGACTTACAAACCTTGTCACAAAAACTTATACAAGTAATATATAAATATATTTCTATATATATATATATTATCAGGATTTTGCACCTACTTCTCTGTGGGGTCTAATGATTTAACTTTTATTTTAAACCAGCCATTGAAAGGTGATTTTTCAAACACAGTCAAATAATTGTAAGTGTGTTGGTGATGATTTTATAGCTTTGGGACAGATTCTATTTCTCCATTCCTAATGGTGCACCTGTTGTTGGAATGCTCAATTCTCTTCTGCTCAAAATTGTTGCAGCATTCCCAAATTCTCCAGCAAGATCTATCTCCAGCTACAGTTTCCCAGTCTTCAGCTTAATGCCAAGTTTCTTTTTAGATTATATTTATATACATCCTTATATAAATGTTTTTATATATGAAAAAAATCAATTTCCTTGTACCAGCTTCATATGAATCAATGACCTGTCCAGTGCATTTCTCTATGCATAATCTGTTTGTGTTTACAATATACACACACACACACACACACACATACATATCAATATATATATATATATATATATATATATATATATATATATATAAGCAGAACAGTCTATGGAATACAGATGCACCATTTGCCATCTTTATATAGTGTTACATATACAATAAATAAATAAAAATTTATATATACATACATACAGTGGGGGAAAATAAATATTCGTATACATGAAAAATTGTATTTTTATGAATGTAAAAGCCTTAACGAAAACAAATTTTGATACATTTTACATGTAAAGATACATTTTATTAAAAAATATTAATAAACTTAATTCTTATTCTAACAAATTAATGCAGTTTTTTCATTTTAACTGATAAAAAAAGTATTCGTACAAAACAAAAAAAAGCATATTAACTTAATTTAATACTTTGTGGAATATCCTTTGAGTTCAACAGCTACCAGTCTATTCCTGTACGTCTCAACTAATGATTTGCACACATTGAGTGGTATTTTGTCCCATTCTTCTTGGCATATTGTCTTCAAATTCTTGATATTTGTTGGTGCTCTTTTCCCAATTTGAATTTTCAAATATCGCCATAAATTCTCGATTGGGTTCAAGTCTGGGGACTGACTTGGCCATTGCAAGACATCAACGTTACTTTCAGCTAACCATTTCCTTGTAGATCTAGTGGTATGCTAAGGATCATTATCCAGTTGGAAAACCCAATCAGGAGGTAGCCAAAGTCTCTCAACATAACGCATTAAATTGTCTTGCAGGATTTTCTGGTATCTTTCGGCATTCATCTTGCCATCTATTATTGATATTCTGCCAACACCTTTTGCAGAAAAACAGCCCCAGATCATGATACTGCCACCACCAAACTTTACAGTTGGCAACGTATTCTTTGGTAAGTAGGCGTCACCGTCCTTCCTCCACACATGATTTCAATAATTATGACCAAACAACTCTATTTTAGTTTCATCTGTCCATAGTACTTTTTCCCAAAATGAATATTCTTTATCCTTATGCTCTCTAACGAATTTTAGCCTAGCATCTCTGTCGTTTCAAGAGGAGTGGAGTCTTCCTTGGGATGCGTGATTTCAGACTGTTTTTGTGTAGTTCATTACTTATTGTACGCTTGGTTACTTTAATCCCTAATGCACGCAGATGTTCCTGCAGCTCTTCTCGGGTAACCTGTGGATTTCGTTGGATCTGGCGTCCTAATATCATTGCTGATCTTAGAAAAATCTTCCTCGGAGCACCTGTTCATCTTTGGTTTTCGATGCTGTTACGAGTTTTAAAACTTGCAATGAACGAAGCAATTGTAGTAAAAGTAATATTCAGGTTGTTAGAAATCATTCTGTAACTGTTCCCATCTTTCCAAAGAGACAAAATGTGTTTTTTTTGTGAAATAGTCAATTCTTTACCTTTAGGCATTATTAGAACCTTCTCGTAAGACTAGAAATTGCAGAATGCTCTGATAATGGCTAATAGCGTTAACTATAATTACTGATAACATTACTGGAACATTCTAGAATATACATTTTTAATTAATTAATTATTTTATAATAATTGATTTTTTTTTTCACCAGTTAAATTAAGAAAATTTAATTTTCTATTAGAATAATTAAGTTTTTATTATTTTTAATAGAATGTGTCTTTATACAAAAAAAATGCATTTGTTTTATTTTTCTTTTAGAATAAAATTAATTTTCAAGTGTATGATTATTTATTTCCCCCCACTGTATTTTGAAAAAATAGTATTTGTCTTTATACATAAAATGAGAATTTTCTGAGTAAGCAATTTCTTTTTATATGGCATTATTTTCGATCAAACTTATGTTTGAAGTCATACATAGAAATAAATTTTGATCTGAAGAATGGCTCATTTATTAAAAGAGAATGTAACTAAATTAAATGGGAAATTCTCAAGTGCTACTATTGAATCATATATAAATAAAATAAAAAACTTAAAACAGTACCTTGTCAGACATTCTTTAACAAAACTTGTATAAAAGAGGGATTGCTGCCCAAATACACACACATATCATACTTTCTTATACAACAGTAAATATATATATATATATATATATACACACACACACACACGCACACATATATATCATATATATATTTTTTTAAATTTTTAAACGTGTGTTACCACGTGCGATACCCTGTCTTCATCTACCACTGACCAGGGGTGATATCATGGTTTCGGTTTCTATATATATATATATATATATATATATATATATATATATATATATAATGTCCTGAATGCAATCACCATTAATAGAAAGCTTTATATTAATGCTGATTGTATTCAGCACATTTAAAAACATGAAAACTCTCTCATTTCACATAAACAATAGTCTCTCAACTATTTTTGTTACCTGTCTGTGAAAAGATGTTTTTCTGTTATATAAGAACATCTGTCATTTCTTGTTTCAAAAATCCATGTTGTAATGTATTCTATTTATGTTCCTATTCTTTCTTGTGCCAAAAAGTTTTACGAGTACCATTAAACTGCTTGACTGGGTGTAGGATATCTCACCAGCTGACAGCCATATTATACGTGGCAAAAAGTAACTTGTAAGGATCCTGAATTCTTCAGAAATTGCTGGTTTGATATATTTTGGCTATGCAATGTAATTCATTGCAGTAATAGACCCAACAGAGTAGCAATAGTTAGAATGGAAAAAGTCATCAATTTTTCTGTAGAATAAAATAAATAACCTTATACAAGAGAATTCTGAAAAGTTCTCTGTCTGATCCACTTTCCAATATCCGACAAAATGAATAGCCATCAGAATATTTTTGGGGATTCATTCTTGGTCTAGCTGACAACTTTTTGGTAACTTCTTATACAGTAATGAAGATTTTTCATTATTGCATAATCTATATCACAGTAAATGTGATTTTGGAATATTTGAGCAACTGAACTGTTTTCTCAGAGCAATGATTAAAAATGGCTTCAAGTGAATTTACACCAGCATTTCTCAAACATTTTATCCTTGTGAAACCCTTGAAATAGTTCTCAGAAGCCATGCATGAATATATACTATAATTAATATATAACACTTTTATATTTTTTATCATAGTTCACATGGTAAGCATGATATATTTTGTGGGGATTTATGGAAAAAAATGACCACTATTTTTTTTTTTTTTTTTTTTTTTTTTGTCAAATTTATTGGCAATGAAAAAAAAAGATCATATTGCTCATTGATGAGACCTCACATGGAGATTTCAATTCACAAAAAAAGAAATTTTAAGCCCACACAAAAAATAAACCTAAATAAACAAAATCATTATAATGTATTATAGTAACCAAGGATTTTACAGCAATATGCTGTACGTGTATAGTAATATTACAAATATAAAATGAAACAAAAATGACTAAAAAATGTATTAACCTATTTATCACTGTCTATATTTCTGAGATGAGGTATTGTAATTATTGACATTATTTACATTGTTCAGACTGTTGTCCTCATCCTTATTCCTATATTCACAATATTTTGGCCATTGTACGCTCCAGCCTTTTTCAGGTGATTGGAATTTGGAACTGAACCCTTTTTTGTTCACCAAGGTAGATTGTTGTAGTTTCATGTGCCATGCCTCTTCTGAATATCTGTTATCTCCTTTTAACTTAACTCTCCAAGTTTTTGTTCACTGCAGTAGCCAGGTATTGAATTCACAACTCTTTGGGTGAAGTCACTGGATCCATATATATTTTTATATACATTATATATATATATATGAGGCCAGAGTGATACAGATTTCTCATGGAAGTAGCAATAGAGCAGCAAGAGGCTTGCCATATCCCACCTGTGAGAAAGAGGTTAGAGGGCAGAAAATAATTTGTCACCCACAAGGACTCTTGAGATGCTTTTGGACTCTATCATGGTTGGAGAGTGTGGTCTGGGCAGCTCCCACCCAAATATAACAGTACTCCATTTTTGGCTTGATCTGGCTTTTGTAAAGGTAGAGGAAAGCATGAGGAGTCAGGTATTTACTGGAGTAGTACAGGGAACTAACCATTTTACCTACACTTGACATTGTTAGGATTTTGTGGAATAATATTTTTCATGGAAACAACCACATGAAAACAAAATAGCAAAGTAATTAAGGACCAGAAATGGAATTTACAGAATGCATGGTCATCAGTAAAAGGATGAACCCAAAATGTGATTTGCAGGTCAGGGACACTAAAATCAAGCATGTGTGGAAGTTTAAATATCTGGGAAGTGTTTTGACGGAGGACAGTACGTGTAACACTGAGATCCGAAGATGGATTGGGATCACCAAGGATGTATTCCAAAAGCTGGGCAGAATACTGCAAGAAAGGAGGATTTCTTTGGGGACAAATTTTGTTTTTACTGATTTTGCTATGACATCTGTCCTCCTATATGGCAACGAATGTTGGACGGTCTCCTTAAAGATGAACAAAAAACTTGATGGAGCAGAGATGTGGTTCTACAGAAGGATGATAAGGATATCATGGAGCGACCATGTGAGCAACAGTGAGGTCTTGGAAAGGATTCAAACAAGGAGGAAGCTTATATTTAACATAAGGAAGAGGTAGATGTAATTTGTGGGACATGTCATGAGAAAGGAGGGCCTGGAGAATCTGATACTCACAGGTCGAGTAGATATTTTTTTAAATAAATTTAAATGCATGTCATACCTGGTATTTTTAAGCAAGTGGATGGCAGTGCAACGGTTGGTAGAGGGAAAAAAACTTATTAAGAGCTACAAGGGATGGAGGAAGTAGAGAGCCATGATCGCCCACATCCTGAACAACACAGTGCATAAAAAGAAAGAAAAAATGGAATCATTAACCATTTCCTTATATGGAAGCATTCAGCATTTGTTAAAAAGTACACTGTTATTGATATATTTTCAGTATTGATGGGGGTTTCCTTCCCAACCTTTTGTTTGTGATTCTGTAGTACCAGTCCACAAGTTGAAAGTTTAGATATTTATGAATGGGTTTAGTGGTATCCATCACATCCTATTTAAAAATATAAGTTTTCAGGACAATATTTTAGTTTTGTATTAACTTGCAGTGTTGGGTGAAACTAACTGTAGCCCAGCTTATTTTATGTTCAATTTCCTTATCTCCTATACTAAATTGACTTGGGTATGACAATAAGCTACATTGGATAGTAAGGCCTCTGATCAGGGAGGTTTTGAGGAGCGTGGAATCACTTAATTGTTGTTGCTTCCAGATCCACCCTGACATGGGTGGTAGCACCTGCTAGGGTCCCAGTTATGGGCAAATATTGAACCTCTAAACTGTGGTCAAAACATGAAAATGTAAGAATACATTAGAAAAAATTACCAGCAATATATTTTTATAGTAAAAAAAATTACCAGCAATACATTTTTGGAAAAAAAACCCTAAAAAACCCAAGGCTCACAAGAAAATAAAATTTTGGTCTTAAATGACCCATAAGGAGTTTATATGCAATCAATCAGACAATTCAAACCAAACCAATCCTATACTAAAGTTGTTATAATTGATCCATACAGTGAGGTATTTGAAGTTTTTGATATTTACTCATTCCACATCCTGAATTTTTATGATGGATTCAGGATAGGTACCACAACTACTTTTATTTCAGTTACAGATCAGTTTCTATTTTGGAAAGGTTTATCTTGAGTCCTATTTCTTGGAACACTAGATAGTGGATGTTGATTTTCTGTTCAAGATCAGTCTTATCTCAGCTATGAATACCTATGTCATCAGCATATCTGCCCTCCCAATTCATCATTAGTACATTGGCCTCTGGAGAAAGCAGGATTGTTGTTTTCTATATTAATCAGTGTTAAATAGTAAATGAAGCAATAAGTTTTCCTTACTCTCCAATATTTTTCTGAACATCATCATTACAACAATATTGTAGTTAGCAAAATTTCACTTTGACTTGGGATTATATTTATTATTAGAGTCTACCTCCTTTCTCTTCTTTTATCATCGTTAATAAATTTTGGAAAATTTATTCATCACATAACCAATTCCTTCTTGAATTGCTTAGTTATTAATGCTAAATAATTTAAAATTAAACAATCTGAAGATATTTGAATAAATAAACAAGTTATACTCAATGGTACAGCCAACTTAATTTGATAATCATTATAGTACCAGAATAAATTATTTATACTCTATTATATTGAAACATATCAAAAGTGTTAAAACAGGATCTTGCTCAATCAACAGAAAAATGTTTCCCCGAGAAGAAATTTCAAAAAAATTAAATACTGGCTGGAAGCTGAGGAGTAGGAATCTAATTTGTTATCCATGGATGGTGAGTTCAAACCTAGGTAGGAGTTAGCATAGTTAACAAAAAGGATTTTCACTTATTAAGCTCTTGCATGTTTTTTTTTTTTTCTTTTGACATAATATCAGCCCACCTATTTGGCAGTGAATGCCATGCAATCTCCACACAGCTGTTTCCATTTTCATTAACGCTTCTTTGTTGTTTAAATATTCAGTCCATGATATTCTCAGTCTCCTTCTGTAGAACCATATTTTTGTTGCCCCAAATGCCACATTTTTTTTTTTTTTTTTTTTTTTTAAGCATTACGCCCCGAGCAAGGCGGGAAGCCACTAGGATGCAGGGGGTTGCAGAAGATTTGGAGCGAGAGCAGATAGGAGTGATAGAAGAAAGGATGAGGAGAAGGATAGTGGATAGATCAAGGTAACTGGAGATGTCGATTGACATTACATTTGAATAGTTGAATAGTTGGAAACAGTAATTGGGAAGGGTGTTCCACAGGCGAGAGGTGCGAGGTATGAAGCTATTGGAGTAGAAGAGGGCTACATTTAAAGGTTTCTACAGTGTAAGGGGTGGAGGGGATGCCAGCCTCGTAGGGCGCTTGAATTCATGGAGTCTGGGAACCATTTCATCGGAGCAATTACCATGAAAGTGAAAGGGTGAAAAGACAGAGAGAGGCGACGGCGCGTCTGTGAGAGAGTGACTGTAGACGAGATGCCAGATCAGGGCTAATATTACATATTGGCCTCTGGATCTTGTCAAGAACTCCAAAGTAAACAGAAGGTGCACCAGACCATATATGGCAGCAATACTCCATGCAAGGGCGAATGGTTGATTTGTATATTTGAAGTATCGATTCCGGGGAGAAAAATTTCCTGGCGCGGCACAGAGCCAACTTTCCTTGCAGTGGACGAAGCAATTGACTCAATGTATTTGTTCCATCTCAGGTCAGCAGTCAACGTGAGACCGAGCAGACGCAGAGAGTTGCTCTCAAGAAGCTGACTATCAGAAATTTCTATGGTGATTAATAGAGAGTAGTTTAGTTTTTGAGGCGTTAAAGTTGACCAGCCAATTCTTGCCCCAATTAACAACCGATTGGAGGTCCATTTCAAGACAAGTGGCCAGGTTAGTTTTGTCATGCTGAACAGTAGTGATATTGATTTGATATATATATATGTGTGTGTATATATATATATATATATATATATATATATATATATATATATATATATATATATATATGAATAAATTATTTGTTATTTTTTAGGATTATCTTTTCTCTGATAAGATTATATTATCATTTTATATTATCAACAACTATGTATGTTGCAGATAGTTTTGTAGTTGTCTGTGTATTTAAATGAGACTTAATTGAACTATGGTCAGAGAATGTAACGCGAGTCTTCTTGTTAGGCATGTTGTAGTACATCCAGTATAATTATTTATGAACTTGGATTGATCATGAATATAGTTCCTTAAAGGATATATAATATATATAATAACAAATATAATAGCCTCATCCACATGTAAAAAGGTTAAAAATAATGGAAGCATTTTTAAGAAAAAAGTAAAAGCTAATACTCAGTAATATCAACTATGAACCCAACCACAATGTGCTGACCATGTTTGGTAAATAAAACATTCCTCTAACTCTAGATACATACATAAAACAATTCATGCATTCAGTTAAAAGTAAAAATAAAATCATCCGAAGTGCTCAGACATACAGAACATTTGGACAATTTCTAAATAATTTGTCCTAAAAATAAGAAAATTATAAAAACACAAGAAAAATAAAATAAATATTAACTGCAGTACCTTGTCAGTCATATATAATATGGCGATCCACATAGGTGAAACGTAGGTAGGTTTGCCCAGCTCATTAGGTTCGTAGTTAGATTTGCTCTACTTAGTGTATTAAGCATTTTGCTTAGTTATTTTTACTTTACTCGTGTCGGAGGTTTTTTCTTTGTACTCTGAGCTTGGATTCTGGTCGATTGTTTTCGCCTGAATTACATGTTCTTAGTTCTTTCTTTTTTTTATTCCTTATTTTTCCTTCGGTATTGGTTTGTTCATTTACAAACCAAAACATCTAAGGTCTTTCCAGATGGGTATACTTACTTATATTTATAAGATTATTATTTTATTATATATATATAACCGTGTGTGTTTCTTTTGTGTTTTTTCCAAACATATTTAGTTGAATATTAACAAGTTTTATCTATCCTTTTTCAAATTTCCAAATTAGTTGTTTTATATAATCAGTAAATTCTTTCTGCAAATCAGTGCTCTGTAGAACTAACTCCCACTTGGGTGTTTTCCTAATGACTACAATCTTAACCTGTTCTTGTTTAGGATTAACCATTATCTTCCCACATATCTGCCTAAACTGTGCCTCTTACTTTGTAACTCTCTATCTTGAGTGGCTCACAGGCTTTGTACAGAGTGAGTATCACTGCACAAAAAGGTTGAGGAAGTCAGAAAACAAATTTTCCTGATCATATCTGAGAAAAGATATTAAATTGCTGCCTTTAGAAACTCTTATCTGATACTCTGTCTACCGAACCATTCAACTATGGATATCAATTAATTTAATAATAGTTGTTCATGTGTGTGCAATTGCAAGACTATAAAACAGCAAACTAATTTCATGGCTTTTAGGTGCCTCCATACATCTGAAAAGAGGTTGAAAGGTTTATCCTGTTAGTTACTGAGGCACACTTGGATGAAAACTCCAGAAAGCATAAAATCTGACCTATTTCTGTTTCTTTTAAAATCAATATATATGAAAAAGAAACTAGAAAGAAAGAATGTGGTAAGTATTATCCTCCCACCCAAATTTAGTCTCTTACAATTCCTTCACTCTCAAGAAATCATTACGTTTTATTTTACAAATTTGGAATTCAATTCTTGAATTTCCTTAATGGCTTCAAACTTCAATCAATTTATTTCATAAATGCATGACAATTCTTGAAAAAGAAAAAAACACTTCTAAAATACTTCAACTTCTGCAATTCTGGCAACCATCATTTTTCTCTAGTTACTGCTGGTCATTGTAATAATATTGGATGTGTGTAGTAAAATTGAAAGGTTACTGTGAGAAGAAAATTTCAACAAATCTTGATTTTTATCAAAGTTATGAACAGATTTATTGGATAATGCTAAAGGTTTTTGTATTTTCCCAGTTTTGCTCTCTTTCTCTATTTGTACATTTTCATTTTTTTTTTAATGCATTTTCCAATATTGCTCAGATTCTATTCAGAACAATTATATGACTGCCTCTGTTAATTTTCAAATGAAAATTTCCAATAACCCTTCACACTATGATTAACTTGTTTTTAGTTAAATATGATTACATTGAATGATGAAAATATGAAAGAATAAAAAAAATAATGTAAGTAGGACTGCATTTTTTTCTTGTTTCCACCAAGAGACTGTTACTTCATTTTAACCATTTCTATGCACTGATATTGAATTAATACTTTCCACTGAATCATAATGTTTTACTGAACTGTTATGTAATATTGGTCCTCCTATATGGCAGTGTATGCCAGACAATCTCCTTACAGATGAAGAGAATCCAGATGACAGAAACGTGGTTCTACAGAATGATACTGAGAATACCATAGGCTGAACAAAGTTTTAGGAAAAAAGGAAACAAAAACAGCACTTAGAATCAGAGAGATAATTGAAATTTCTTGGATACATAATGAGGAAAGTGGACTTGGAGAATTTGACACTCACAAGATATATTGAAGTCAAGAGGGACATAGAAAAGAAATGCATAACCTACCTAATTTGTGTAAATGGTTGGCAGAACAGTAATTAGGAGAGATAACAAAAAACAAAACTTAGAAAGGGCTATAAAGGGCATAAGACTAGAGATCTATAATTGTCCATGTCCTGAAGGGATGTGACATAGAGAAAAAGATTAGAATTGATGAAGAATCTGGATTAAATATCCTCCAGATATGGCATGGAAATTAAGGCTGGAAAAAACCAAACACATGATGAAAAATGAGAAAGTGCTTAAACTGGTAAGGTAATCCAAATATCTTGGTCAGTGAAGAGGGTTCTAGAATAGAAATAATTTCAAGAGTAGTACAAACAGTAACAGTGGTCACAAAATTAAGAACCATCTGAAAAGACAAGGATATCTGCCTGAAATCAAATATCGGACTGTTACCTGCACTGGCCTTCTTGATTTTCCTGTACACCTGTAAATAATGGACATTAAGAACAGAAGTGCAGTAAAGTATCCAAGCATTAGAAATGAGATGGTATAAAAAGCATCCTAGGAATCTCCTACACAGACTACATCACAAATGATACTGTGCCGGAAACCATCAGACAAGAAACAGAGCCATTGGAAGACCTTGTAGCCACCATCAGGAAGAGGAAGTATGGTCACATTATAAGAGCCAACAATCTTTCCTCTGCAATCCTAAAAGAAAAAGCAAACAGAATTAAAATGGCCTGACAATGTCACTTAGTGGAATAGAAGATCATTCACAGAGACTCTGGAACATATTGGGGAAGCTGGTCAGATGCTCAGCTGTGCAGAAACCCAATGACCACACCTAGCCATGACACTGATGATGATGTCTTCTTAAAATTCATTTATCATTAGCCATTATCCAACAATCAACAATTTTACAATAGCCTGTGTGTTATTACAAAGACAGTATGCACATGTGTGCAAAGAAATTGATAACTATATAATCTGTTTGATTAGAAATGCAGAGTAATAGAAGATTTATTGAAAACAGATAATGAAAATAGCAACCAAAGTTCAAGTAATGCATTAATACACTAGAATGGCATAGATCCATTTCTGTGTTTTGTTCCATTGCCAGATATCTTAATAAAAAAACTTATTACTGGCATTTCATGATATCTTAATAAATATCTTGATAAGATATGTCATTACTTGCATAATATGATACCTTGATAAATATCTTAATAAAATATCTCCTTATTAACATGTACTGATATCTTGATAAATACATTGATGACATATGTCATTACTTGGATAACATGATACCGTAATAAATATCTTAATAAAACATCTCATTATTAACATGTACTAATATCTTGATAAATAACTTGATAAAATATTTCATTATTGGCATCTACTGATACCTTAATAAATATATTGATAAAAATTCTCATTACTGGAATGCCATGATGTTTTAATAAATATCTTGATAACATATCTACTATTTCTTGGAATTCCTGATATCTTAATAAATACCATAATGAAATATCTCATTACTAGCATGTCATGATTCTTTGATAATGCTTTGTTTTTTTGTTTTTTTTGCATCACAAATTTATATTTAACATAAATGACTGCTTTTCATATGTGCCAATATTAATTGTCTTTGATCATTTAATTTGGTTTTCAATGATCAACCAATTGAATTAACAGAATTTGTCTTAGTAACAACTGACTTTTTTTTTATAAATAGGTCATGAATTAAAGATGGTTTTGGTGTTAGATATGGATTATGTTATGTGACAGTGTTATAATATAGCATTTTACAAAAATGTATTAAAAAAGTCCACTTGATATGTATTTGTTTTTCAATGTGAGAATATTGGAAGACTGAAGAAATTCTATCACATCATTGGGGGATGTCACATATCACCAAAAAGGTGAAAATAAAAAGTAAGTAAAATATACCATCTGGGAATCTGATGTGTTTATCATTTCCATGAAAACAGTTGAGAGCAATTGTAAATTTTGAAATTTTTTAATAATATCCAGTAATGTTCATATTCATTCAGTAAGGTTTCATATTATAATATTACATATTTATTATAATGATAAATGGTTTCATATTATAATATTACATATTATAGTGATAAAAGGTTTTGTATTATATTATTATAATAAAAGGTCTCATATTTAAAGAATTTACCAATTGATATTCGAAAGATATAAAAAAATAACTTTCATTTTAATATATATGTGTGTGTGTGTGTGTATAAGAAAGAGGTTATAATGGTTCCAAGTGTGTATATTGAAGAGAGGTGCCGCAAACATTTTTGGTTGTAATGTGGATTTTTTTTTTTTTTTTTTTTTAAATATTATGCTTTATTTTCCATAATTTTACTACATGTGTTTCTGGTCTCACGACCGTCTTCAGGTAAAAGGCCATGATGTCCACATATTATTAAAAATAATTAATTTTTCCTTATGTTTTTCAATGTTAAATATTCTCTATGAGACATTCTCTGTTTTTGTGTTAGTAATCTGAATGTCTTTCTTGAATTGGCAGTGAAGAGTTTTTCGTGAAGGGTCATAAAACAATTAAGGTTGGTTCAAGAGAAATGATGAATTACTTATCGGCATTACATCTTTTAATGTTTTACTGACCCCTGTGTGTTCTTCGATCTGTTTCCATTTTCGTGTGTTTCTGTCAGCATGCGTGTATATATTCCCCCTCCATACATATACTGTCTTACAACGAGGAATTAGTAAACTCAGTTGTACACATACACATACACACACACACGCACACACACACATCATCCCACCACAAGGAATCAGTACATACACACACACTTATATATAGCGTATATTTTGGCAGCATGTTTACATTAAGACATGTCTCATTGAATGATTTAGACAAGTTTTGTCTACTTATTTTCAATAGGGTCCTCTCATATTTATGGACAATGTTTTTAGTATCCTTATTAAAAGAAGAGAGAAAATTACCATGTTGATACATATTCATTTATTCCAAGTACTTTCGACATTAACAAAATGTTATCATCATTGTGTTGTTTTTTCTAAGACAAAAATTGTTGCGTTCATTATTTTTCTAAGACAAAATTGTTGTCTTCATCTTAAATTTCATCTAAATTTAAATGTCCCTTGGGAGATTGTATCTCCAGCAGAAAAAATAATGTATATGCTGGTCATATTACTTCTACAACTACTATGTTGTCTCAACAGTTGAGTTTTCATTTGAATGATACATCAAACATATCACAACATTTACAACACAATACCTGTCCGCATTCACAATTTAGGAAAATTCTTATTGAAAATACATCTATACATTTTCATGAAAATAATAAACTGTTATATACTGTACTTATGAACACTAATGGGTATGTCCCAATCCTCATAAATATTTTGGAAATTATTTTAAGTGGGGGTAATATGCTGTCTAGCAGTAGTTTACCTACTTCATGCCACTGGCAAATATTGTATTTTGTTGATGTTATAAAGATTATCATTTCATTTCCAACCTCTGTTTTGGTTATTCCTCATTCAGTAACTCTTCCTAGGTTAGAACATAAATATAAACTAAAAATTCTTGAAGCTATCTATATTAAAAAATTGAAAACATCCTTAATAAAATTAACTATGAGTACTGCACAAATCTTTTGAAATGTTTACAGTAGATAGTTTAAAATATTTAGGTTTTAACTAATAGTTTTTTAAAAAAAAAACATTTGGACACTTCATAACTTAGTTACCTCACCTGATGTTTACATCATGAAATTTAAATCATACAGTACATAATCTTAGCATTTTTCACTTTACAGGTAAAAAATTTAACTTTCAGATGAACATAACAATTTTGTCAAAACCCTGATGATGACATTGTGCTAATATTGAATAAATGAATATATACCAACACGATAATTTTCTCTCTTCCTTTAATAAGGATATAAAAAGCAGAAACTTTTTAAATATATTAAAATAATAATATAAAATATATATATATATATATATATATATATAAGATATATGTCACATTAGATAATTAATTAGACAAGTTTTGTCTACTTATTTTTAATAGAATCCTCATATTCACAAAAAGAAAATATATTATATATATATATATATATATATATACACACACATATTTAGCAATGCTAAAGGGTTTCAAGCTTCTAGCATTTACTAAAACTGCCACTCTTCAAGATCCTTTCACATTAATGTGGGGTTCTCCCAGAGTCCTATCCTTAGACCTCTGTTTTTATTTTCATCAATGACCTTTCCAAATTCATTTATTAGTCATTGATGCCATTAGTCTTTATTTTTCTTGTTTTCTTCTGTTACCCTATCTAGTAGGTCCTGTTATGTGTCTTCCATCAACACAATCATCTACATATTTTATATTGTTAAGATTACACCCACTGATAATAAATCCTGGTAGGGTCTCCATTTCCCTTAGGATAACAGGTATTTACATCTACCTAACCTAATGATTGAAACCATGATTTCAGAATGCCAGAAAAGCTTTTCTGATACTTTTATGCCTAGACCATCTTCAAGGCAGGATTAAAGCCAATTCACAAAAGTCATATTCTAACAACAACTCAGCCAGTAGGTACTGCGTTTACATATACATCTAATTTTATAATCGGGCTGCCATGAATAAATCTCATTATTGCTATATTAGAGTTCATGATTGGTTATTGTTTTTTATTTAGGTTTTTTGCTTTTTTAAAAATTAAAATTTCTATCAAAATTTTGAAAATTTCTAGGTTACTAAGCTTCATCTTATGTATCTGCTCTGTAAGTTGAGTTAGGTGGGTTGAATTTATGACCTACAGAAGGTTGCTGAGAATACCATGGACCAAACATGTGAGCAATGATGAAGTTTTAGAGAAAATGGAAACAGAAAGGACATATATTTTACAACAGGAACAGTTGAAAGTTGAAATTTCTATGGAACATAAAGAAAAGAGGGCTAGGTAAACTTTTAACTCACAAGACAAATTGAAGGCAAGAGGGATGGTCATAAATGACACTTAACCTACCTAGCAAGCCTCAGTAAATAGGAGTGAATAGATGGCAGAACAGGGTTTAGGAGAGATAAGAAAAAGACAAAATTTATTAAGAGCTACAAAGGACAGGAAATTGTGGAGAACCATGATCACCAAGTTACTAAAGAAAAAGCTTTTTTAGTCTATAGAAACATTCACATATTGATCTAATATTGATCTGAGTGAAATCACATGAATGTAAGGTAATATGTATCTTGAATTTCTGCCCATAACTGATCGGAGGCTTCCTGGATTTAGTGGAATATGGATTTGGGATGGAATCACATGAGAGTAAGATGACAGATCTTCAACTTCAATGGCAGGATATTAACTGTATTGTGGAAAGCAGACTGGGAGATACTTGCAATAACTTAAATTTAATGAAAATTATTGCAATAAGAACTCCTTTTATATCAGTTATAAATGTTATATGTGACTGTAACTGTGTGTGTGTGTGTGTGTGTATATATATATATATATATATATATTAAATATATATATATATATATATATATATATATATATATCAAAATCTAAAAACTTGAGTTTCTCTTTATAAACAGATCATCAGGGCAGAATATATTTGTATTTTAAATGGCATACACCATTATATATACAGGGTGCGATGGATAAATTGTCATATAAATTATGCAAAAAATAAAAATAACACTGCCATCTCATTTTAACAGATATATTTATCAAAATTACACAAAAAATATCTTGAAATACTAATGAGTAAATTTATTCAATAAAATCACCAATGACTTCAAACACAGCCTCCAGTCTCCTTGTTCAAAGGACAACATTTTTTTTCAGAATTGAAAAATGCTGATTTTTAGCTATTTTATATAACCTAGTTGTTATTTACAAATGTCAAGTTTGGAACAGTGCTTATGTCATTGATAAATGCATATTTTTTTTATTGCTTTGTATTATTTTTTATTATTCTGAAGAAGAAAAAACTGAAGAAATGCTGTGAAACAGAAGTTCACTAGTCCAAGGTTTAGTTATTGTGACTAGAAATCAACTAAAACAATAGATTCTCCATGTATATCTTCCAGTATGTAAAAAGAAAAAAAAAGGAACACCAGAAAATAAATAAAAGAATTTTGGCTAATCAAAAGAACAAAGAGACTTTTGATGTCAGTTGAAACCAAGCTTTGTGCCAAGCAGTCTGGAGCCTTTCAAAATTGTATATAAAAAGACAGCCTACAGACAGCAGCAGGGGAGACAGTCAGAAACTGTTCCGTGTGTGTCATGTGAAGGACTTAGCTGTCATTTGCTTTCTGAGGGCCGATAAAATTAGTAGATTTGCACTGCAGCATGTTTCCAAAGTAACCACACTTCCGACAGCTGCCAACAAGATGACAACTACTACCAAGTCCAACAAACTTTCACAAAACCAAATTTATAAAGGACTCGCCCATATTGAAGTCAATTAAATAAACATATTTGTTTATATCTTTGATTCTGTTCCTTTGTTTTAAAGTGAATACCCTGATAAATTTACTAAGACCCTCTGGTGCTTTTCCAGAAATGTAATGAACTTGACTGGAATTCAAACTCAGCACACCAACTGCTATCCATTACACCAACCATACACATTTTGCCCATGATTCTTATTGGGGAGAAAAGTAATGTTGGTGGGTCCTGAATCCTCTTCTTATTATTACTCAGAAGCTGGCCACCAAGTCACAACTCATCTGTCCTCATCACAAGGATAAAGCCATTAGCCACTTCAGGGGTTGTCATCAAGGTGACTAAGGAGTATCACTGCTTTGAAATAAGAGTTATCCTTCTCTTAGACAGACTGCCAACCAAGGCTAATGAGCTCTGTCTACTCTGTCTTTATTCTTTGGTACAGTTATATTGCATTTATTTATAGACTAGCAGCATGGCCTGGCATTGCCTGTGCTTGATTCAAAAATTGTACAACTCATATAGCAATCGCTATCACTTGACTTAAAATATTTTTGCCCTTCCTTGCCTTTAAAGGAGTGCCCTTTGCCGTGCTGATGTTGCTACATGCATTACTTCTTGCCTATCTCACACTGCAAATTTTTTCTAAGCTCTATACTAAACATAAATCTGTTATGAAAAAACCTAAACAAAATGAACACAAAACGATCAGCTTTAAAAAGGACTCGTAACTGGAAAAACCGAATGAAAAAGAATGTTAACAACAAATATTTTTTTCACACCCAACCCAGTTCTGTGGAATCAGAATCAACGTTGAGTTTAAGCAAGCGAATGAGCCAATTGGAGTAAAAGTGCCATACAGATTTAAATTTTTTCCACTTGTGACGAATGCAGCTATCGATTTTTTTTTTTTTTTTTTTTTTTTTTTTGGCCAATAGAATATTCTTCCTGCATATTCGTGGCAGCCAGCTGTTGGCTCTCATGCTGGCTAGTAGAAAATGGCCGCAAGCTACATGAAAACTGCTACAGAAGCATGAAAAAATCAATTATTTCCACTATCAATGGGAGTTGGGAAATGCAAAGTCGGTCTTGGCCTTCCCGCTAACTTGGAGCATTTGCATGTAAATTTTGGTGCAAATCCGTCAAAAAGCGGCCATGCATTCGTCACACACACACACACACACATATCCTGCCTTTTATAGATAGATGACTTAAACTGAATATTATGAAAGATGTTTAAAATTGAATAATATGAACTGGAATAAAATTTCCAATGTTTTCAGAGTAGTGCAATTTAAAAAAAAAAGCATGGCTTCTCTTATAAGTTTTTAGATTGACATTTGCAATTATGTCCACTTGTATAAAGAGATAAAACTTGCCTGCGTGGTTTTATTATGGTGCATAAACTTCAGACTTTTCATTAGATTTTTAACATAAATCCAGCTCTTTTATTTATTGCATACATCAAGTCTATTCCTTTTTTCTCCTTATAAATCTGGACTCTTTTACTTATTACATAGACTCCACCCCTTTTATCAATAGTCATGTATATGTCTCTTTTTTTATGTTTGTGAACATTTCTTTTTGCCTTTCTATAAACTCCACCTCTTATAAATCTTATTTATATATTAACTTTATTTCATTGATTTTTGTATATAAACTTCTTTTTTTTTAATCGTCTCACCTTTTAGTGCTTATATTTTCCAGAATCTCATACCTTCAAGCATCAACATTTTAATGAATAGAAACTTGACTCTTTTTCACATACTCACCACTGTTTATATTTTTTCATATTGAAATTCATTCTTTTATTATTATTTTTTTATTAGCTGTAATCATTTAAAAAAAAAAAATTTATATGATCTTTGTTTCTGTTATTAATGCAAATGAAATTACTATAAAAAGAGACATGTTAAAGGAATATTTATAACAAAAAAGAGATAGCAAAAAAAAATATTACCGTAAATTGGTAATATCAGCCCTTTTTTTATTAGAGGAAAAAAAAAATATGCATAATGACTAAAAAAAAAAAGTACAACCTCAGACTAATGTTATATGATTCATTATTTTATTTAGTTAGCACATTTTGTACCATTTTTGTCACCACACTCCTCCATCTCTCAAAGTCCTGAGTATGATGATAAACTACATCTGGCAGCAAGGCCTCTGATGAGGAGATTGGAAGTTCTGAGGAGCATGGAACCCTCACTTAATTGTCATTGTTCCCAGGTCCACCCTGATTTGGGGTTGTAGCACCTGTTAGGGTCCCAGCTATAGGAAAATAGTGAACTCCTAAACAAAAATTGAAACTTTTTTTATAATAAAAGCAATACATTTCTATAAAAAAAAGTTACCAACATTACATTTTTGTAGTGAAATTACCAGCAATACATTTTTATAGGAAAATGACAACCAATACAACATTAAAAACAGTATAAAAATATATCTTTACAGTAAAATTACCAGTAAATTAAAAATAATTAAAAAAACTTTGGTCTTTTCTCTTAATAATAACATAAGCATTTAGACGATAAAATTTTGTTTTTGGCAAGGTTGGCGTCTTTTTCATCAAGCTATGCTCTTTTTTTAGCGATTTTGTGGAGGTACCTACATTTTATCATTTACGAGCATTTACATATGCATAAAAAACATGTTTGTCCTGAAAGTATAAAATTATGTACAAAATATCTGTAGTTGAAGGCATAGAATTGCATTAAAAAATTTAGATTTCAGCATTAAATAACCCATACAGGTTGATATGCCAACAAACAAGCAACAAACATCTCACAATTGTGGTTCATAGTGACATTCAAGGCAAAAAAGTGCAATGGCTTGCAGGTACCTTTTGCTCTTGTTACATGTTGGAAATTGTAACAAAGAAAAAAAAATGATTTACCACAACACAGAGCTAAATCACAAACAAATATTTCATTTACTCAAACACAACATAAAATATATACAAGATATACAATTGTGGCATACAAAAACAGAAACCACAGAATTTACGGGTGAAGTGTTACGAGGGAGAAGGAAAGGGAGTCAAGTCTTATTACCACTTTAGGGCTAGCAAAGTAATCTAAGTGCTAATAACTGGAAATCCATAAATGTGAGAATATATTGAATAATTGGTAGTTTGGTCAATGAAAATAGTCAAAACTCTATTTACCAGATTTGTTCCATGTGGTTCTCTTTTGGGGTTTTTGTTGGTTGGCAACTTTTCATAGAGATTCTTTCGGCTGGATATAATAATCCATGAATCAAAAAAAGCCGGAGTTGATACTGCTAGAAATTTCCATTCACCAACTGACAACCCTTTTCCAAAAAACCTATTTTTATAGGGGCTAGCACCTAATTAGCATATTTCTAGATGTTTCTCGAATCATCTAGATTTTTCTCGAATATACTAAAATGATCTAGAATCTTCCAAACATTCTATTTCTAATTTCTCTATTTTACAACTACTTCATGAATAAAAACTTTTTTGTATTAACAAGTAGGATTCAGTAGAATCCCTTACTATAGAAATGCATCCTCGTAACACTCTGGGGAAGTTGAGGTTGCACTATCCATCCACTCAGAGG
This sequence comes from Acanthosepion pharaonis, assembly GCA_903632075.3. Taxonomy (NCBI): domain Eukaryota; kingdom Metazoa; phylum Mollusca; class Cephalopoda; order Sepiida; family Sepiidae; genus Acanthosepion; species Acanthosepion pharaonis. The sequence goes on from CAHIKZ030001548.1 coordinate 272,289, forward strand.
TCGATTTGTTTTTTAAGTTACCTCTTTTTAGTCTTTGCCTAAAGAGGTAGATCTTACAAGGCAACAGGTGGTTTGAATTCAACATGCAAACATGTACACGCTATAAAATGGGACATGCAGCTGTTTTAAATAAATGTTCAGCTACCGCTGAGCCTAATTACATTGACTTACATAAATTGTCCACCTTTCCCTTGCGAAATAGTGGCTTGAACATGTTGGTTACTCCATATCTCCAGCCTTTGGCACTTTCAGCTTACATAGTCAGCATTGCACTGACATCTGAATTTGTAAATTACAGAATATATGTAGGCAGAGCATCCTTCCAGATTGGTCTTAATATAAGTCAGGCACCAAAAACAATACATGGAATAGTGAAAAAATAACAACTTCTTATGCAAACTGAAATTTGCTTAGCAAATCTCTCACTCACCTGACCAATCCATGGTAAATGTGAGTAGGTGGATATTTCTGATAACCAGTTGACAGAAACTGCCATATTTTTTCCCTAATGCTAGACTCCACAATATCCAATGGGTAACCATTCTCACTCAGAACCTTTCTAATAATGAGAGCTTTAATATTTCGGTGTTGTCGTTTTAGTGTAATATATTTTTTGTTATGAATGTTCTTTTAATATTTAAAGATGGATGGTCTTTACCAAAATAAAAATGTTAGGAAGGAACCTGCCATCAGTATTGAAAAGATTGATAACAGCTACTTGACTTGAAAAACCTATTTTCCTGAAAAACTGTTTGAAGAGAAAGATTTTATAAATTTTAACTGAAAGCAGTACTGGCTGCACAGTCAATGAATGCCAAATTTTTCCTTGTAAGGAAATAACTAATATTACCATAATATTACCATTACCATCAGAACTCGCTCAAACTTGTTACAAGATAAAATGTGAATTAGTTTTTTGAAGAGAGCAATTTGGGACAGTGGTCAGGCTACTACTCTTTTTTTTTTTTTTTTTTTTTTTATGTGCCATGTCCCTTCAAAAGGTAGCAATTATGGCTCTCCACAACTTCCTATCTCTTGAAGCTCTTAATAACATTTATCTTTTGCCATTCCTCCCACCTGTTCTACATCCATTTGCATGCTTTGTCAGATAGATGGCCCATTGCCTCCTTATGTCTCTTTTACTTTCGATATATCCTGTGAGTGTCAAATTCTTCTTTCCTGATGTATTTTTAAATTCTTATTGTAAGAATGTTTTCCATAAAACTGTTGCTTACATGCTCTCTCCATGGCATTCTCGTCATCCTTCTGTAGAACCACATTTATGTTGCCTCTAGTTTTTTCTTCATCTGTGAGAAAATTGTCCAGTATTCACTGCCATACAAGAGGATTGCTATTTCATAGCAGTTCAACACTCCTTTTCTTTTTTTTCTGTTTTAAGGGTTAGACAAAAAAAGTTAATACAGGTAATGCTAGTAATGTTAAATAGTCAATTTTTAGTTAGTTTTTGTTAAAACTTTTGACAGCATAAAAATAATTTTTACCCCAAGAAAAAAGTAATCTATAAAGCTATATTCTAAGTAGAAAATCTACAGCTACCTTTCTGCTAATATCCAAACATTATCAAGGTATGTGACTCTCAATATGCAATGTCCCTTTTTCCATCCTAAACCTTTTATTCAATATCTTAATCACTAAATCCATCCCCTCTCCCTTGGTCTGTTTACACTCAAGCTTAGACATACGGTGACTTGAACTGACCCTATGGCAGAGAACCAGTCAGTGGGTAAAGGTATTGATTATCATATCAGATAGCAAGGTTCAATTCATAGTAAAATCTGGAGATTCCAATCTGTCCAGGAGCTTTCCCCAAGGAAGATATTTCTTTGTCATGTTGATTCTGTTTAGCTTTGGTGAAATTAAACACTATCATGATTTTTAATAGAATAGGTAGAATAATTCTTTCTAGAGGCCAAAATTTATCCTGTGGGGGCAATAAATCAAGAGATGGATTGTCCGAGAAACTATGAGGGAGGAGCAAAAAAAGACAAAAAAAAATTTTAGACTGACAAAAATCTGTAAAAGGATAGCAGCAGTGAAATTTTCCAGAATGACTCAATATGCACATATATACTCTTACACTCACTCTCTCACACACACACACACACACACACTCAAATTTACACACACACACACACACACACACACACTCTTCCCTAAACACACACACACACACACACTCACTCTCTCTTACACACACACACACACACACACACACTCTCTCTCTGACACACACACACACACACACACTCTCTCTACACACACACACACTCACTCTCTCTTACACACACACACACACTCTCTCTACACACACACACACACACTCTCTCTTCGTTTCTTCCAAACACACACACACACACACACACACACACACACACACACACACACACACACACACACACACACACACACACACACACTCTACACACACACACACACACACACACTCTCCACACTCTACACACACACACACACACACACACACTCTCTCACACACACACACACACCTCTCTCTGACACACACACACTCTCTCTCTCTCTTACACATGCACACACACTCTCTTACACATGCGCACACACACTCTCTTACACATGCGCACACACACACACTCACTCTCTCTTACACATGCACACACACCCACATAATCTCTTACACACACACCCTTACTCACACTTTCTTACACACTCATTCACTCCTTTTGTTTCTCTCCTTCAAAAAAATTGATAAAAAAGTGTCTTTTGTGATTCAGTTCAATGGCTGGAGAATAGGCCCAATGATAGATAGTAACAAAGCTGCAAAATTAAGGGTCCTCAACAATATGAATTAAATAAATTTTGATTGTTTATTAACTTTTATAGTTTTCAGACTTGAACATGTCAAGTCATCAGTATAGATTAATTCTAGTTTAATTTATTTATTATTTAATTAATTTGTGTAGTTATTTATTGATTTTTTAATTTTATTTGAACATATAAATTCTACAACATATACACACTCATATATATATATATATATATATATATATATATATTTATTTATAAATGCAAAAGACAATAGGAAAACCGTAATAGTTGCCAACATGTTTCATCTGATGTGGACTTTCTCAAGGCAAAACGAAATGAATTTATTAAATGAAGTAACTACTAATAACAAAACAAAATGTTCTTAGCAACTGGAAGAATTTAGAGAATGCTTTTTTCATACTGTTAACTGAAATTATGTCAATATTGAATATTACCCAAATATTAATCTTCGCCCAGGCTTTTTCCCTATTTCACCTTTCTTAACAGAATTACTTCCCTCCCAAACACACATACAGAACAGTATGAAGAACTCAAAAGAAAATGGTTGAATCTGTCAATATAGCAATAAGAACAATATCTCCACACGTGACAGTAAATTGTCTTTTTCTAGAGGTTAATTCTGAGAAAATTTTTAATATATATATATATATTAGAAATATATATTGAAATAATTGTATGGAAAAATCTGGTAATTTGTAGCTATTTTATAGTGTTGTTCGTTAACATTTTTTTACTCTTTATTTATCATTGATTACTTTATTACTTGTTTATTATTATTATTACATGTGTGTATTCGTAGTTTGTTAATTTGTTTATTTACTTAATTCTTTTTACTTATTGATTTAGTTTTTGGCATTTATTTTATTTGACTTATTTAATTTATTTATTTTGCATGTTTTGTATTCATTTTTTGTTTTTTATTTTTAAGGAGCAATAAAAATTTGTTCTCATGTTATATATATATATATATATATATTGGAGAGAGAGATACACATTATAAACTATTAATCTTTCAAACTGAAATATAATTCAGCTAGATGTAAGTTAATTCTGATATTTTGAATACAGTCGTCTTTTCAAACAGAGCCACATACAATATAAATGTTGTGTTTTTTTTTTTTTTTTTTACCTTCATAAGATACAAAAAAACTTAGCAGATAGATAAATTTTATTTAATTTTTATGTACACATTAGATGTATGCATATGTATCTGTGCACATATATATGTGTTTATTTGTTCTTATATTTTTCATGTACAATCTCCAGCATAAATTATGGCATCACAACACTTTGAGGATGTTCGACCAGCTTTTATTTATATTTTGCAGCAAATAAAGAGATCACAAATATGATGCAAACAATTTTTGCTTAATAGCTGAGTAAACTGGCTTCATGAAATATGCATCAAACAAATTATTTAAATTAATTAGATATTTTTTCCAGATCAAGTACAAGAAAAAATAATGTAGTAATTTGCATTTCTAAAACAAATACTGGCACAAGTCTAAATATGCAATTTAGTTTACAGATTTTTTTTTTTTTTGTTAATCATTTCACCTCAAGAAAGGTGATAATGCCACAAAGATGTCTGGGGTTACTGAGAGTGAAAGACATTGAGAAGACTTTAGTGAGGAAAAAGCACAATCAAAGAACAAGTTCATGAAGACAAGATAGGGATTGTCGCATATAAATTTTTGATGTCGTAGGGAATGAAGAAACTAGAAAAGAGTTCCAAAGATGGTTAAGTGTTGCTTCAGACCTGCAATTTCCTGGAGTTGTTTCAAGAAATATATGTCAACATTACACCCCTTACCAGAGCAAAAGCTAAATAAGTTTACTTTCATAGAATGGTGAGAATTTAGTCAATGCAATGTTCATTAGTAATTACACTATAATGGGTTCACTTCAGATACTTTTGTATATCTCAAGTTCTTGAGGACTACCTTTTTGTTTCTGTTATATCGTGGATAATATGATCAACCAGATGATCCCAAGTGGAAAGATTACACTAACACAGGAATTAGGTAAAACAATAACAAGGTTTTATTGTACAGAACACACAATGAGTAAGAGTTCGTAAATATAACAATCAGTAAAACGGGAGATACTTCAGAGATTGTAGTCGTCCTTTATATGCTTCTACTACAATAGTTCATCACGTCTTTCTAGAGTGTGTCTACAGTTGGGGTGTGTTAGGTTGTTCCACTATAACAGTTTTCATAGTACATTAAAGTGTAATATACCTCATTGCTTTTGGGATGTGTCTGATTCCAGATTTCCTTCATTTTTTTGTTTGTTTGGCAGCATATCAACTCCTTATGGGTCATTTAATGCCAAAACTTTAATTTTCTTGGGAGCATTAGTAATTTCTTTTACAAAAATATATTGTTGGTAATTTTTTTTACTATGAAAATGTATTGCTGGTATTTTTACTACAAAAATGTATTTATACTATGAAATAGTGTTTTGACCCCAGTGTGGAAGTTAACTATTTGGGACTCTAACAGTTGCTACCACCCTGGGTAAGGTTGGATCTGGGAACAACAGCAACTAAGAGGTGGTTCCACCCTCCTCAAAACCTCCTGATCAGAAACCTTGCTGCCAGATGTAGTTTATTGTCATACCCAGGACACAACTTCCTTTTATGAAATTGAGAAGAAATATATAGCTGTTTTGGCATGAGGTGCAGTTGAATTCAGGGAGAAAGTAAGCCATTTTCAGAAGTTCAGCTGAACTAGTTAGCAGAGCTTTATTTCTCTAGACTTTTTGTGAAATCTCTTTAACCCTCCTGAGAAAATCTATTTTTTTATTTTCACTTAATTGTTGTTATTAAACTGTATTCAAATTTACTTGACAATGTTATTTTATTCTCAGTTTTCTTTCTGTTGCATGTTGTTGGCTGAAGCGTAACCTTCCCTTTTCCTCTAAAGGGATTAGCAGTAAACCCCTTCACTCAATCATTGAAACAAGACCAACCGTCAGCCTGTACAATACAATAATAGACTTTACAACAATTTCCAAGTGGTGTACAAATGATTATATACTGCTTACATAAAGGAATATAACATTATCAATACAACATGACAAAGACCATGTCATGTTGTATTGATAATGTTATATTTATGAATATATCCTGAAGATGGTTTATTAGATTAAAACGTCCGACGTTGACATATTAACATTAAAACAGCATAATTGTATATAAGGATTTTTGTTTGTTATTTCCATTATATATTTATTATATTATATATATATATATATATATATATATATATATATATATATATATATACGAGTCAATCAAAAAAGCGTATACACTATTCAGGAAAAGAAAAACTTATTTTTTGTAGCTTTATCAAAGCGTTAACACTATCTGTCTATATTTCTGAGATGAGGTATTATGTACACTATTTACATTATTTGGACTATTGTACTCATCTTTGTCGCCATATTTATTACAACGTTTTGGCCTTTGTATGCTCCAGCCTTCTTCAGGTGGTTGGAATGTCGAACTGAACTTTTATTTTGCTCACTGGGGTAGACTGTTCTAGTTCCAAGTGCCATATTTAAGGGATGTCAGTTATCAGCTATTTGTTAATTCCCCTCCAAGTTCTCCACTGCCTTAACCATGTATTGAACTCGCACTCTTTGGGTCCTGTCACTGGATCTAACCAACACATTTATCCACTGTGCCATGCCAAGTGGAACTAGAATAGTCTACTGCAGTGAGCGAAATAAAGGGTTCAGTTCACCTGAAGAAGGCCGGAGCATACAATGGTCGAAACGTTGTAATAAATATGGCGACAAAGATGAGGACAATAGTCCAAATAATATAAATAGTGCGATAACATTATTTACTGTAATACAATATTTTTTGACATATGGCATTACATTGACGGCCTTTAGACAAAAAATTGAAAATGCATGTGCAGCAATCCCACTGGACACTTTTGACAACATTTTGAGCATTTCTTGTGATTGTAGAGTTTAAAGGTAATTTGTATTAATATCATAATATCTGAATAAATTTAGTATTATTATATCTATACAAGTTTTTCCTTTCCTAAAGTGCATATGCATTTTTGTCAGACTATATATATATATATATATATATATATATATATATATATATATATATACACTGCTACATAGATACAATGTATTTAGAAAATGATACAATGTATGTTAGAAAATTACACATGTTTGTTTATGTAAACATACCCATCTATTTGTATATATAAAAAAAATTATAGACAGTTAGACACATGGATATTTAAATAGGCATATGTATATATTTACTTATACATATAATGCTGAGACAAACAATTTTAAAAGGCGAAGCCTGTGCAAAAAATGATTGAAATGCTAAACTTCACTTGAATTTGAACACCAGATGCCAGTGCCAGAGGCTAGCAAATAGGCAAGTAATGCTCTCAACTCATGTCAGAGTAAACAGATAAAAATACATAAATATTCAAATACATATATATGTAGGTAAAGTTAACAGATGGAAAGTAGGAGTTACTTGCAGAATTTTGCTATGAGGTAAGCACCATTAAATTAAAAATTATAAAAATATACATTTCATTGTAAATAAAATGATAATGTTAATATTAACCGTTTGCTTATAAAGAAACATTCAGCATTTGTTCACCAAGCAGCCAGTGCTATTGTTGGTTGAAATTTATAAATTCTTTCTCTTCAGAGAATTTTTCATGAAAATATGTTTCTCAAGTTCAGTAGCTGTTATTACTGGGGGTTTCTTTCCTAAACTTTTATTTGAAATAGTGTGAGATGACATGTTGATTACATAATTTCCTTTTTGGGCTACATGTGATATCCATTTTAGTTGTTGCAGCTATTGGTAGTTTTCAAGTGATGCAGTTTTGGTTTTTGGGTACAGTTCTTTGTTTGGAATTCTTGCTCAAAGCCATTTTTAATCTATGATCTTAGAAAGCAATTGTATACAACTGACAGTTTATATATTTCTGAACATGTTAGGTGCCATGGGTGACATCCATATGAAAGTCTCAATCTGATGTTGCTATTTAAGAACATAACTTAAGTTTTCAGGTTAATGTTTTGGTTTTGTGGCAATTTGTAGTGTTGGGTGAAACTACCCAACACTACAAATTGTCTATTCTGTTGCATAGTCTATTCTATGTTCAATTTCCTTTAACTTCTATACTAAATTTGTTATAACTGACCAATACACCAATCTGAAGTGTTTAGTATTTACTAGTTCCACATCCTGTTTTTTTCCTGATGGATTCATATTGGGTGCCATCACTATTTTCATTCCAATTCCATATTATAGTTTCTTTTTTGGAAAGGTTTATCTTGAGTCTTATTTCTTGGAACACTTGTTGAAGAACATTCTAAGCCCATCTATAAATACCTATGTCATCAGCATAGCATCCCCCACACCTTCATATTTATATTCACCTCAGAAAAGAAAGCAGAATTGTGGTCTTCTTTTGGTAGATTTGTTTGGGAGACAGCCCAGGGTTGAAGTGTTTGTTTTAACATTTAGCTAACTTATAATCAGTGAAAATAGCACAGGGAAGATATGTTGCAGCTGTGGGAAAGGGACTGAAACTGACATGCCAGGTCAGGACCAATAACATTGCAGATTCTTCTTTGGATTTTATCAAGAATCTCTAAATATATAGCAGAAGCACATGATGTCTTCTACACAAAATTTGATTTTGCAGCAATTTATAGGTTATTTAAAATGCAAATATCCAAATAAATTGCAAAAAGTTTCTTTGGATAGAAAGTAAATACAAGTTTTTCTTATAGCATCATCAACTGAACAATATGCAATGCACATAACTTCTGTTATCATTAAAAAAAAAAATTTCTACATTAAATTAATTTAGTTAATGAAATGTGTAACTAAAGTATATGCAGTGAACATAGAAAACATATATTTTAAATATAGTTTTACATAGACAGCTAAAGTGGCTTTTCAAAGGAGCATCACATGTTAAATGAACACAGTTCTAGATCATTTCACATTAATGCAGGGGTACCCCAGATCTCTGTTTGGATATACATTGTTTCTAATTTTCAATGACCTTCTTGATGTCTTCAGTTCCTGACTAGGTATTTATAGTGATGACATATCTATCTGCTCCTGTTTTCATACTAAGTCCAAGAGAACTGACAAATTAAACCTGACATGTTATTGGTTCTGGTTTGGTATCTTGGCATAGCTTCCCTCTGTCTTTTCTATAAATATTTTCATGACAATTGTTTTAATGAACTCTTATTTGGTACCCCAGCCACATGAATTTAAGCATACTCTTAGATTGGCAAGAAGGTCTTATCATTTTACTATTTAATTAACTAGATCTAACTGTAAGTTCTATTCTAATAGTTTCTTTTCTCTCACTTCTCACCTGAGGAACTCTCTTCTGGTTTCTTACTTCCTTGCAACCTATAGTCTTGAAAATTTTAAATGCAATGCCAATCACTATCTTTTGTCTTCCTGAACCTTGTTCTTTTATTGTCTTTTCACGTCAATAAAAGATTCTCTTTCACTCCCAATAACTCCTTGTGTCTCAGTGGCATTGTCTTGATTGGGGTGAAATGATTAAAAAAATATGTATATATCATAGATGAATAGAAGTCAATTAATAGGGAGGTTAAGTTACTAATCATTTAAGGGTATGTTATGTGTACATAGTTGTGTATATATATATATATATCATTTGTTGTGACTTTTGAATAAGATAAATAGTTAGGTTTCTTTTAAAATCTTAAATAATTTGTGGAAATTAATTATGCAGACTACATACTTTAAATTCGACTTGAACTTGTTCTTAGTTCTCATCACTGTAAGAATTTGGAAGTTCTTGGAAAGAAAAAAATTAGAAATTATCTTAGAAATGTGTAATGACCAGAACTTGACATCTAACAGCAGCCAGACATTAACTTAAAGACTGATACCAATGGTTACAATAAATGTACACATGCTAGACAGTCAACTTTCATAAGAAATAACAGCTGGGGGTAGAGAGGTAATTAAACCAAATGCCCAAATTGTTATATGCTCTGTGAATTTCCTACAATACTTATTTTTTGTAGCTGATAAATAAGGTCTCTTTAAAAAACTAGTAAATAATCTAAACATATAGAAGTATTTGGTAAATAATATGCAACCATTAAATAAATATCTTCCATATAAGATGTTAATATCAACCAATCAATGTAAAATGTCAAAAATACTAACTAAATACCAATACATCCATATAAGATATTAATAATACTACCAGGAGACCAATACAGAGCTAAATTAAACCCAAATTAATCATACAAATAGAAAAATAAGCAATATATGTTGGAACAGGTCAACTAAAATTTAAGAAAAACATTCTCAAATTCCAAAGTTTAACTGAATTGTAAGGTAAAAGGCAGACTGTGTTTACAATTTACCATTAATTCAGATCTTTGATTTAATCAGGAATTCTTATCCAAGAACCTGATAATTTCCAATTTTTCATGTAAACACAGAAAACAGAGTTCATATGAGGATCTACATGTCCTTGCTATTTTTTAAATTTTCAGTTTCACCTGAGAAGTTTTATTACCATCTTTTAAACTCAAAAAAAGATTTGGAAAGTGATTTATTATTAGTATTAGTGAAGGACGAGATATGTTGATACCACCTAGTCTTAAAAGAATTCTTAGTACTACTAATATAGAATTTTTCAACTGTCGGATTCTCTATTGTAGAGATAGTATTTAGGTAAACAAGAGATTAAGTTAAACATTTGTTTGGCAGTGGGCATTGGTATGAATCCCTACAATTACACTGACTAGTATCATTAATAATATTTATCTTGGAATGTGCATTATGATCCAGATTATTAAAATGGTTTAAAATTTTATTATTGTGTAAATTTATAATCTTAAGATTATTGGTGCAACTATAACTTAGTTTTAATGTGTTTTGGTTAAATATTTTACTAAGAGTGTTACTTTTAGGGAAATATTTATCCATTAAATGGAAGAACTTCTGGCCTAACTTAGTATTGAGCAGTTGGTTAAATGGGGGTATGTACCAAATGATCTTCCTTTTCATGTGCTCCTTACGATTGATTGAGGGACTGTGAGTTTCTTTTTCCATTTTATACTCCAGTGGAACTTATTAATCATTTTAATAATTATGTACAATTAAAATTTATTTTATTTTAATCGTATTCCAACTTTCCCTTGTCTTTTGTTATTATTGTTGTGTCTTGATTGTTTTGTACATTGCCAATGATTGCCTTTTAAAAGTGTTGACCGAAAGGATCCTAAGGTAGAAAATGACTTCAATTTTGTTTAAATCTAAGATATATAGGATTAATGTGAGTAAAAGTTTGTCACATAGCTGATTGTTGTTACCTTCAGCATCCCAACTAGTGTTTTGTAGGTGGACCTGTTCATCCACTCTTCAGGAGGTATCAGTAATTTACTGCTTATATTTTTCAATTTTTTTCCTTTTATGGATATTTAACATTGGTGTAAGTTTCCTTCTGTGTTCTCTGTGTCTGTGTGTGACCATATGCATGTCTCTGCAGATGTGTGTTCACTTGCATTCCCCCATCTGCATAGATGTGTGTACATGTAAGGAGTTAGGATCATTTTGCTTTCTCTTCATTTTACACTGACCTATTTAGCCTTCTCTTTTTTTCCTTTTTTTTTTTCCACTGTAGCTGATTTTGACTTGGTCTGTTCCATTTCTAGGCATGTGACTGATTTTTATTTATGGGCATTCTGTTTTTTTTTTGTTCTAGGAAAGATGTATTTCATTTTTTATATATTTTACAAAAATATGTATACACACACACACACACACACACACACACACACACACCGGTTGTAACTGCAAAATTATCCAAATCATGTAAAAACAAAATTTACCATTTGTTAGATTAAGCTTTGAACTCTTGTATCTTAGAAATGGTTAAAGATATCTTACTGGAATTCTCCAAGGTTTTTCTAACACTATTTGACTCTAAGCAATAAGAATGTATAATTACACTCCAAGCTTAACCAAAGAATTGTGCTGAAATTGATCATAAATGAAAATGACATACTCATCGTTAATTAATCATAGCAAGGGATTGGAAGCTCATGAAGGAGTGAAATTAAGTTTAAATATATATGTTATTTCAGGATCATTTTCCAACTTATTCAAGATGATCTTCACCCTATATAACCTTCTAATTTTCTGTCCTGGAGTAACAAGTTGCCTCACACATTTCATGTACGATTTCATTTTCAAGTCTTTTTTCACTGTTCTTTGGACTGTTATAGCTGAAACTCCTGTCTCGTGTGCCAAACATCTTATGGATTAAGTTGGATTTTTTTCTAATTGATCTCTTTAATTCTAAGTTGAAATGATTATCCCTCTTTCTGTTGTGACCTCCTGATCCAGTTTTCATCTTTACTCTCTTTTTAAACTTATTTACTGTGCTCTTGATGGTTCTTGAATGGACTTTGAAGCCAGAGTATGAATGCTGGTAGTGTTACTGAAGGCCTGAATGATCTTTTTCCTCTCACCATTACTCAGTTGGAAAGACTGGGGCTGACACAAAACAATTTTAATCTGTTCTATTACTAACTGAATAACTCAAAGGGTTTTTCAGTGATTCATATGACAAATGGTGTCAAGATGGCTAAATGTTTTATCTGAAAACCTGGAAAAAAGAAACTTTTTTGTTTTTTTTTGTGGGATGGCCAATTATGCTGTAACATGATTTTGACAATTTTACTTTGTTACACCCTGTGTGTGTGTGTATATATGCGCGCGTGCGCGCATATATATATATATATAATGTTACAGGCAAAATTGCATTGACACTTTGATTGATATATATATATATATATATATATA
>CAHIKZ030001548.1:290000-432500 GCA_903632075.3 Acanthosepion pharaonis
AATAATAAAAGGGGGAAAAAGCTTTGAAAATGGCCAGAAAAACTATTTTCTGGCTTACATTTTAGAATCAGGTGGTCTCCTGACCAAATGCACTTCCTGCTTTAATATGTGAATTTATACTTACATTTTTCTATTTCAGTGAATTTTCCACATTTTTGTTTCAATTTATGAAAACGATTATTTTATATATACAATTTTAATACTGTCAAAAGCTTCAAATAAGGCACATTTGCAATATGATGTGTAGCCAATATTAACCATTTATTACGGAAAATAATTTTTAAGTCACATTTTTGCATAATTTTATATTTTGCTATTTCAATAAAACAGTTTAATTTCCTCTGGAATAAATAGTTTTTTTTATATATAATGTTTTGTAGCAGATATTTTTCCTCCATTAAAAAATACCTGGAGTGTTTTAAAAGAAGAGGGGTAATGTGACAGTGAAATCAGAACACACATTGAAATAGCAAAAAATTTGGTTAGTATGGTTGTTAAGAGGTTCTTGCTGATGTATTTAATCAGAACTTCGGGAATAAAACAAACTCATGGGTATAAAATATATCATCTTTCTTTGAACATTGTAGACTGGTGTTACAGAATCACAAGAACTGTACCAAATAACAGAAGCCATATCACATGAGGACTCCAAACAGCAGCAACAACTAAAATGGATAGCACATGTAACTTGAAGAGAAAATAATGATATAATCAAGATGTTGATATTCCACACTACTTGAAATAGAAGGTTTGGAAAGAAACCCCCATCAGTCCTGGAAAGAGCGATAAAAGCTACTGGGCTTGAGAAAATTGTTTTTCTAAAAAGTGTTTTAAAAGAAAGATTTTATAAATTTCTACCAAAAGCAGTACTGGCTGCTCAGTCAATGAATGCTTCCTTGTGAGGAAATAGTTACTATTACTATTACCATATGTATGAACCATTGCTGGAAAATGCTCAGCACATTGTACCACTACAGAAAGTACTTGACCCCTTGACTGCCATGATTAGATTAGAGTAAAAATGCTGCCATATCTGGGCTGGAGCTGCCCAATTCTCACTTTCCAGCATGGACAGTTAAAAATTGTTTACATGGTTTTGTGCTGGGCAATTTATTTTCCACTCTTCAGTCTCTTTCCAACAGACAGAATGTCGCAAGCCTGTTTCTACACTATTTCTAATTCCATGCCAAATATTTGAATGAGCTGAATTCTTTAATTCCACCAGTTCAGATATTTACAATTAAGACCCACCAGGCTATGTCCATGGAGTCAAACCACCCTCATTCCCTTTGTATTCCATTTGTAAGGTGGAAGTTCTACTGCAGCAGAACCACTGCTCTGTGGAAGACTCCCAAATGGATACTTTCATGAATGAAGTCGATAGTCAGGTTACCTATCATTATAACTTTCAATTCCTGCTGTTATCTTCATGTCACAAATCTCATTCAGTTTTGAGTGTCTCTTGAGCCTTGTATTGGGTGAAATTTAGTTAAAAAAAAACACACAAAAAATTAGGACAGTAACTACTAGGTAACCTTAACATATTTGGGAGGGGTATTAGAATAATCCAGAAACTATACTGGCAGCAAAATCCTTACATATAGAAAATGAAATGAGTAAATAAACAAAAATAGAAAGTAGTCTAAGACAAGGATGTATCTTCTTACCAGATTTATTCAATGTATACAGTGAGGCAGTTCTGAGAGAATTAAAACTTCTACCAGGATTTATTATTGGCAGCCACAATCTTAACATAAGATATCTAGATGATACAGTATTGACAAGAGACAGAAAACTTCAAGAAGTCTTACAAAAGGTAGTAAAGGAAAGTAAGAAGGAATGACTGAACTTCAATTGAAAGCAGATAGAATACATGGTTGTTAGCAAAAGGAACAGGCGAAAATGCAAATTACAAACTGAAGATACCAAAATCAAACAATTTAAATATCTGGGAAAGTGTTTCAACAGATGGAAAGCGTGGCATTGAATTCCGAAATTGCCTTCCCAAAGCTAAGCAAAATATTAAGAAACAGGAAAATTTAAATAAAAACAAAGTTTACTGAACTGTTATGTAATATCAGTCTTCTTCCTATATGGCAGTGAATGCTGGAAAATCTCCCAGATGAAGAAGAAACTTGAAGCAACGGAAATGTGGATCTACAGAAGGATGCTGAGAATATAATGGACTGAACATGTGAACAACAACAAAGTTTTAGACAAAATAGAAACAAAAAGGCTACTCATACTTAACATTAGACAAAGATAGTTAAAATTTCTATGGCACATAATGAGGAAAGAGGGCTTGGAAAATTTAATACTTACAGGACATATTGAAGGCAAGAAGGTTACAGGAAAACAGTGCATAACCTATCCAGTGTGTAAATGGATGGCAGAATAGGGCTTAGTAGAGACAGAAAATAGATAAAATTTACTAAGAGCTACATAGGACAGGAAATAATGGAGAGTTATGATCGCCAATGTCCTGAAAGGACATGGCACATACAAGAAGATTATAGCTTTTCAAGATGCAGCACATCTTTGGTTGCTGATAGAAAATGAATACCTATAACTTTTATCAGCAAGACAGTTGTAGCTAAAACAAGACATTATAAACCTATATATGCTTAAAGATATGTTCAGAAACATACTATCATGGGCAAATATAAATAAATACATAGTCACATGTACAAATGTTCACCTGAATTTATTTTAATTTTTAAGACTTTCCTTTTTTTTTTTTTTTTTTTTTTTTTTTTAGGGCTGATCAAATATATCAGGATTGGTATTATAAAAATAAATCTATAAGACATATCAATTCAGCATTTAAACTCTTTCAAAATAGTCCCCATACACTTTATCCAGTATCATTTCCATTGATGGAAGCATTCCTGGAACTCCTTTTTTGGGATAAGCAAGCAGCTGCTACATCCTCTTGTAATTCCTTTATGCCTTTAAATCTTGTTCCTTTCAAGTAAGATTTAATTTTTGGAAAGAGGTGAGATCTGGGTAATATTGTGGTTGTCAGAGCTGGGGAATGTTGATCTTGGCCAAAAAATTGTTGCACAAGCCATGATCGCTGATGCTACCTCTGCTATAAACTATGGAAGCAAGCAAGCAAGACTATTATAACTTGGTGTGCATGTGAGACAAAAGTTCAAGATTTATCTGTACTAAGTAGCTTCACTTTGTATATTTTAGCTCCATTACCATCCCAATACTTTTTGATGAAACCTTGTATTTAGTGTGGGTGGAAAGAAACTCGGTTTAAAATTCTTAATAACTTCATTAATTATTGGTCAATTTTCATAAAACAAGTTTTATTTTAAACAGTATCATAGTAGAAGTTACAGTACAATGGTATAATCCTAGCTTTTGCACATTTTCTTCCAATCTGAATCTTAAAGGATGACCTCTTCTTTGTGTATCTACCACAAATCCCATTCCTGTTAGCTTGGAATAATAATTTCTAATGGTTTTGACACCTACTGAAGCATATGAGGTCCATGAACACTGAACCACCATCTCTGTACTTGTACCACGAATGGGATATTAGATGAACAAACACAGACATGCAGTGTCAGGCATTGTGCCATTCTAGGCTACACTTGTCACTCTGAAATAAAACAGAAATTAGAAATTAAATTTTACTACTTTAGGGATCACCACTTACACACGCATACACACACACACACACACACATATATATATATATATATATATATATATATATATATATATATAAAAATTCACTGATTTAAAATATGTTTTTTTTTTGATTTACATTTCAATTAAAACATGTTTCAAAAATAGAAGCTAAAAACCCCAAATTTAATTTTGCAATTAAATTAAAAGCATTAATCGAACTAATGCTTTTTAATTTAATTGCAAAATTAAATTCGGGGTTTTTAGCTTCTATTTTTGAAACATGGTTGAAACTGTGTAGAAAAAAAAAAAAAAACATATTTTAAATCAATTAATTTATAATATTAATGCTCTGTAAATTTACATTGAGCACTATTTTGTAAAAATAAAAATATCTATAAGAACACCGGATTTTATATCTTACTGTTCTTTTTTTTTTTATTTATATATATATATATATATATATATATACACACACACATATATATATATATATATATATATATATATATATATATATATATATATATACACACACACTGTATAAGGCCTAAGAGCCACTTGTGGTAGAGAGAGTTAGAAGCACAGTTCATGTGGATATGTGGTGAAGATAACAGTTAACCCTACATTTGAAGAGGTTACAATTGCAGTGATCAGGGATGAATCCTCTTGGGAGTCTGTTCCACAAAGCAGCAGCTTGTAGGAAGAAGTTGCTCAAGTGGAACTTATGTCTCACAAGTGAAATATGAAGGGAATAGAGTTGATTTACTACAATGTGCATGACATGGTGGGTCTTAGCTGCAAAGGTTAGAACTGGTGGAACTAAGGAATGTAGTTCGTATAAACACTTTCAATGGAAACACCAATAAAACAAGGCAAATGTGATGATTTTAACAAAAGTAATTTTCAACTGAGACTTTCTTTCCACCCAACCTGTTGTTTAACAGTGTTTCTCAATGATATTCATTATTTATTTATATATCTGATTTTATTTATTTCTCTTGAATAGATTAATGATTTAAAGGAAAAACTGTCTGACATGATTATCTATCAATTTTTATCTATATTTTCCTCTTCTCTTTTATTAAGCATTCAAAATATATATAAAAGTGCTTTAATCTGTTCATTATATAATGAAGTGTGGGGAGAGTATTCATTCCTTTTTTCTTTAATAATTTCACTCAATTCCAAGGCAACAAAGCCACTAAGATGCAATAGGTTGCAATGAGTATGAAAGAATATAAGAAAAAAGAAAACATTATAATGCATGTGAACAATAAATGAACAGAAATTAAGACGACAGAAGATAATTATTGACATTGCATTTAAACTTTTGAAGATCAAACTTGATTGGTAAGAAAGAAGCCAGAAGATATTTCTACAAGTGCAAAGTACAAGAAAAGAAACAGTTATCATAAAACTTCCAGTTACATTTTATTATGTCAACTGTAAAATAAGATCTTGCCACCATTCTTGTAGGTACCATAGGAAAATTAATCAAAACAATTACGATGAAAGTATTTATAGAAAAAGCATAGGAAAGCTATGCTACAACAGTTGGAAAATGACTGAAGCCGAGATGCCATGTCAGAACCAATGATATTACGGTTTCTTCTTTGGATTTTATCAAGAATCTCTAAATATATAGAAAGAGCAGCAGACCATATATGGCAGCAATATTCTAAGTATGGATTCATGGTAAACTTACAGATATTTAAGATAGATTCTGGAGAGAAAAATCATCTAGTATGACACACAGTGAACCAACTTTCTTAGCAGCTAACCTAGAAATGGATTCGATGTAGTCTTTCCACTTCATGTTAGCTTGAGAAGGCACAACTAGTCACTGTCCTGGAGGTTAGCATCAGTCATACTGATGGAAGTTAGCTAGAGGTCTCTCAAATGATTAATAGAGAGCAGTTTTGTCAATAGAGAGCAGTTTCATGCTTGAATGAATAAATACATAAGCCATATATAGCATGAGCACCACACCATATGTGGCAGCAATATTCAAAGCATGGATGAATGGTAGACTTATAAATATCTATGATTTTTGCTATTGTTAATGATTATTACATCCTTAAAACATTTCTGATTTGTTACTTTTGAAACTCAGCATTACTATTTTATCACCCCAGGCAAGGCGAAAATGTTACTAAGATGCAAGGGTTTACAGGGATTGAAACAGAACCAGAAGGCTTTAGTGAGGATAAAGGATAATAAAAGTATAGGTTTTAAAAAATGCGAAAGATTACGATTGTCATTGCATTTGAATTTTTGAAAATTGTAGATGACAGGAAGCAAAAAAAACTAAAAGAGTTCCAGGTGGAAAAGAGGATTTGGCAAACCTGAGTTCAAATTCCAATGTAATAACTTGCATGCACTTTTGTATTAAATCCTAGTGGAAAAGCACATATCCATCTCCTTGTTTTAAATAACAGAGTAATCTGGGTTCTTGAGCCTTAGGTGGCAACCAATCTAAGAGAAGGAAAACTCTAAATTCCAAACTGTGGAGAAGGCAACAAGAAATCACTCCACTATCTTTTTGAAGAAGTCATGGTAATTCACAGATAATAAAGAAAAGGAATCTGTGGAGAGCCATGATCATCCATATCCTATGACATTATAATTCTGCTAGTTTGTTAGCATGTATGTTTTACCCTCTCCTCCTAAATAATGAACCATTCTGCTTTGATCATAGGCTATTTAGTCACTGAGAAAAAGTAGAGGGAGCAATAACACTCATGTTTTTAAAGTCTGCTTTTGTGAAATGGTAAAAATGTTCAATTTGAAATCTTTTCATTTGTACCCCCTTACTTCTTTTAAATAATCACCTGCATTCATATTTATGATTATTATTGCAATATTTTGTTAAAGTTGCTGATCTGAAATAGGGGAATTTCATCATTGTGGAACATGTAAGGAGCTAATATAATCATTAACTTAAGAATT
Organism: Acanthosepion pharaonis; assembly: GCA_903632075.3. Taxonomy (NCBI): domain Eukaryota; kingdom Metazoa; phylum Mollusca; class Cephalopoda; order Sepiida; family Sepiidae; genus Acanthosepion; species Acanthosepion pharaonis. The sequence goes on from CAHIKZ030001548.1 coordinate 296,595, forward strand.
AGATGTGGTGTAATGGTTAGCAACCTTGTTTTTCTATAATAATTACAAATGAGAAGTGAGATCAATTCTCACTGGGTACCCCAAACTTTCAGCCTTGTGCCACATCTAAGCTAAGCTTTGAAAATCACCATTAACTTAAAAATTAAGATTCATCAGAAAATTCAAATAGGAAAACCATATTAACAATTACAAGCCATTATTCCTTATGCCACCCACACATCCAAGCTTACAGCACTTGGTATTCCCAAGTGGTCACCATCTAGGTACTGACCATGCATGACATTGCTTAACCTCATTAATGGAATGGGAGTCAGTGTTTCAACGGGTGTTTATAGTTTTTGATTTTAATTAATTTATTTTTTTTAATCATTTCACCCCAAGCAAGGCAACAATGCCACTAAGACACAGGGTGTTATAGGGAGTGAAAAGAGAATGAAAAGGCTTCAGTGAGAAGTGAGGAAAGGACAATAAAGGAACAGGGTTCAGTTAGAAGATGGTGATTTGACATTGCATTTAAATTTTTGAAGATTGTAGATGGCAGGGAAGCAAGATGTTGCAATAAGCCTTGATTGTGCTATTTTTCTGTATGATCTTCTAACTTGACATGATTGAAATAGAAATGACTTTGTATATTTTTTGGATAAGCTTTTATTCCTGGTTATTGTTTTTTTTACTTATGATTATGATAGGAATCCTAATGTCAATCTATAAAAAGCTTTGGTTTTCTGTTGTTTATTCTACTTGGCTAAATTTTTGATTACTAAAAATAATTTTCCTAAGGATTCTCTTTATTGGATCTGTGTTCAGATTGGCGGAAACAGTTTTATTTAAAAAAGCAAAAATGTCCATTCTTTAAAAATGAATGATTTTCTGTCCTATTTATGTCTAATAAATGGTTCAATATTTATGCACGTGGATATAAAAGGAAATTTTTCATCAGGTCCTCTTTTCTACATATTTTATTAATTTCAGCAATTAGAAAAAAAAACAAACTTTATCTTGGCTAAAGATGAATTCTTTTCAGAAGCACACACACGTATTTGGGAAAAATGTATGACAAAATGGAAAAAGTTTTCATGTAATGCATTTTGTTCTTTGAGATTCCATTGGACTAAATTTGTTACATTGGTGCAACTACACATGTGCATGAATGAGGGATGCTAGGAATTTAACATTTTTTACTTTTTTTAATCTAGCTAATTTCACTTAAATTCTTTTTCTTTCCATCACTTTTGTTAGTAGGTATCCCACAGGAATGGTGAAATGTAAGCACCAGGACTCACATTTGCTGTAGATGACCTTGTGATCAAGGCACTCTCTAAACATTTTCATCTTAGTGAATTGTTTTATCCTTTGATCAAAGTAGCATTTTTTATGTCAAAATTGTGGTTAGTCTCATTACAGTGAGAAACTAATGCATTTAATGTATTGTTCTGTGAAATGTCCCTTTTGTATTCATATAATCTTTTATTTAGATTCCATGAGGTTTCTCCTATGTATTTTTTTGACAACTATTACAGGAGATTGAATAAACTCCTTCAAGTTTTATCTTATTGTCTTGTTTAGTATTGATTAAGTCTTTTATTGTTTTATATGTATTAGTAGTAGTAACAAATTTTATATTGACTTTAGATAAGTTCTTTTCAGTATATTCCAAAAATAGAGAAACGGCCCCTCCTAACAAACCCAATGAGTCAAAAAATATATTGTTGTTGTAGCCTTGTCGGGGGAGGAAAATAAAGACTTAAGAAAGGAATTGAGTTAAACAAATATATTAACAGAAACAGTAATACAAACATATACAAACAAGAGTGTTACAGCAAGAATGTTCGGTCCGACTGTCAGAGCTGACTACTGGAAACTTCACCCTCCAAAAGGCAGTACCTGCTCCTATTTATAGCTGGGAGAGACCATGCGTGCATGGGTAAATTACCATAACAATTGTCCTACCACCTAACTTTATCACAACTACAACTGGGGGGAAAAAAAAAATAGATTTAAAATTCCCTTGTTCATGTGCATGTGTAGTCACAGCAGTGTAACAAATTTACTCCCATGAAGTTGTAAAGGATGAAATGCACCACATGAAAACTTTTTCCCACTTCTTCATACATTTTTTTCCCTAATATTGATCTTGGATATATTGTTATTTCTTATGTACATATGTATGTAGTAAAGTGATCATGTCTCTTTTGATTCATGACTGACAAGGCAAAAGATTTCCCACAGTAGGCTGCCATTTTTTTCTGCAATAAACTGGTTGCCAACCAAGGCTATAGGACCCAGTCTGTCTTAATAAATTCATAGCTAGGGGTGAGAAGTAATGGATTCATGCCATTCCCAAGGGTATTTACATGTAAGTGAATGTAATGAACCTGACTGGAATTTGAACTCTGCTTTCTGATTCCTCATTCTGAGCTGTTATCCATTATACCATATTGTACATCTATGTATGAATGAATGAATGAATGAATGAATAAATATCTTCTTCATTGAATGCTATATTTAGTTGGTACACATGTCTGTGTATAAATTCTTGTTTTTTTTTATAAATAGTGAAATTAATGTCTACCACCAAGGATCAGTCACCCTATTTAAGTTGGTTGGTAGATTTTTTTTTTTTTTTTTTGGCATATCAACATCTAAGGGTAATTCAATGCTGAAATCCAAATATTTTGAACACAGTTTTATGGCTTCGACTACAGATAAAATGTATTGTTGGTCATTTTGCTATAAAATATAGTGTTGGTAATTCTACTTAGCAGACTCATAGAAATTACAGCTAAAAACATGCATGTATAAATTTGATATATGTCAATTTTTATATTTTATGGATCATTAAAAAATTTAACACTATTGCTGCTGCCATATTACTACTAAGTAGCAAGTTTTCTAAACCTGGTAATACATATACCAGGCACTTTGGCAACCATTACAATTATAAATTAATCTATGTGCACCAAAGTACATCCATTATTTTTTTTCTTTTCCACTTCTTTTTTTTTATTTTTGAGTGTGGGGATCAAAACAACTAATATAATTTCTTGCCTGGAGGTAGTAGTTAATAAACTAGTATATAGAAAAAAAAGTTAAAATCTGAAGACTACCCAGATATTTAACCAATCATTTGATCATTGCGAGAATCATCATTTGCCCACTATTTTGCAGTTTTGGGGATTCAAAAGCAAAGCTGCTATCTGTGCAAGCCCCAAATGAAATATTTCCTTCCTTTAACGTTTTTTTTGTCTATGACTCTTTGCCCTAAGACTCAACCTTGATTTGTACACATCCAAATCACATATATATGCAGGTACACACATATGAAACTCATGCAAACATGACATCATTCAGGATATCGGAAATCATTGCTTTCCACAACTCTCTATCTTCTGTGTGTCCCAGAAACTTTAACTCTTTTCCATTTTTCTGAAAACTTTCAGTAAAGTTACTAAGACACAAGGAGTTACTGGGTATGAAAGAATTAGAAAACAGAATCATTGCTAAAGAGTGAAAACAACAACAAAAAAAAAACAGAAGAGTAATCAAGAAGACAGTAGATAATGATTGATATTGCATTTAAATTTTTGAAGGTCCAAATTAACTGGAAAGCAAATAGCTGGAGTTCCACAAATGGGAAATGAGAGAAAATTACTGTTAGCAGAGAACTTATGGTTACATCGAGCCATTTCAATTGTAAATTGATGAGACTTTGTTGCCAATTTAGTACTGCACTTAAATTCATAAAGTTTAGGTGCCATTGTGAAGCACTCATCTGAACATTTACTATGAAAATATTTATAGAAAAGGCAAAGGAAGCAACTTTATGATGAAGCCAAGATGCTAGGACCAATAATTTTGCTGATTCTTCTTTGGATTTTATCAAGAATCTCTAAATATATAGCAGGATATAAATATATGGCAGCATTCTAAGCATGGATGAATGGGAGACATAGATATGTAAGATAGATTCTGGAGAGAAAAATTGTCTCGCACAACACAGTGAACCAGCTTTATTAGCAGCTGACTTAGCAATGGATTCAATATAATCTTTCCACTTCATATCAACTAAATGTTATCCTGAGAAGGCACAATGAATCACTCCTGTGGGGGTTAGCATCAGCCATACTGATAGAAGGTAGAAAGAAATCTCTCAGATAATTAATAGAAAGCAGTTTTACACTTAAATGCATAAATACATAAGCTGTATTTAAGCAAAATTAGGCATATATGCATATTTAATTACAAACATATTTGCCTAATTGAATATATTACAAATTAATGTATGTTTGCATGAGTTCAGAATGTGTATGTCTGTATATATATATGTTTTGTGTATGTAGAAAACAAAGTTCAGTCTTAGACAAAGAGTCATTAACAAAAAACAAGGTTAAAGAAAGGAAATATTTCATTTGACTATATTGATATAAGATACTCTTTCTTCTATTTAACTAATGTTAAATGGGGCATGCAGAGATTCCATAGTCAATACAGACATAAAGTGCATACAAAAATGCACACAATTCATCACCTACATATCCATGACTCAGAAATCCAAGACAACAAAATTATTATGGCTTGAAATTCAAGTCATCTTGTTTATGCAGTTGCTAATCTGTGTTAGTGTGGATGTGTATTGTGGTGTAATGACTGTCGGCTCAAAAGTGAGAACTCGGAGAGCCGAGTTCAAATTTCAGTCAAATTTATTAGATTCACTTACGTTCTTGGGAAAGGTATGAATCCATCTCTTTTCCACCCAGCTATGAGTTGAATAGCAGGACAAACTGGGTTCTTTAGCCTTGGTTGGCAACCAGTCTACTGCAGAAAGAAATAGCAACTTACTGGGGAAAAAAAATCTGCCTCATCAGTTATGTATCGAAAGATGCATGATTGCCTAAGTGTGTATCACATATAGTATTTAACTGACTGAATCAGTTCTATTTTGGCTAAATAAAGCCCTTGACATTGAGAACAATCTCTGTCTCCATGGGAGGTATTCTCACCTTTTTCTTTTATCATTTCACCCCCAAGCAAGGGAATAAAACCATGAACTTACAAGGGGGTTACTTAGTATGAAAAAAATATTAGAAAAAAAAATTATTAAGAAGACAGAATGATACAAGGACATGAATTAAGAAGACAGAAGATGTCAGTTGCGTTTAAATTTTTGAAGATCAAAGTTGATTGGAAAGCAAGAAGCCATTTCAACTATAAGGTGATGAGACCTTGCCATCAATCTAGTACTGCACTTAAATTCATAAAGTCTAGGTATCATAGATGAAAGTTCATCAGAACAATTACCATGAAAGTATTTAAAGAAAAGACACAGAGAAACTACATTACAGTGGTGGGAGAGGGACTGAAGCTGAGATGCCAGGTCAGGACCAATAACATTGCAGATTCTTCTTTGCAATATATCAAGAATCTCTAAATATTTAGCAAAAGCACTGGACAAGATGTGGCATCAATATTCAATGCATGGATGAATGGTACACTTATAAATATGTAAGATAGATTCTGGCAAGGAAAGTTGGTTTACGGTGTCATGCTAGACAAGAAAAATTCTCTAGCACGACACAGTGAACCAACTTTCCGAGCAACAAACATATCACTTGATTCAATAAATCTTTCCACTTCCTGTCAGTAGAAAATATTAGCCCTAGTTGGTGCAATGATTTATTCTCCTGGAAGTTTTCCATGTTGATGGAAGGCAAAAAAGGTTTCTCTCCAACAATTAAAAGAGAGCACTTTCATTTTAGAGACTTTAAAATTAACAAGCCATTCCTTGTCCCAGTTAACAACAGATTGTCATTTTTGAGAGAAGAAACCATTATCATAACTTTACATCTAGCAATTTCAAATGTAAAATGATGAAACCTAGTGACTAATCCAATACTGTGCTTCTCTTTTTTTCTTTTTTTTTTTTTTCTTTTTACAGTGAAGTTTACCCTGTAAAATGCTGAAGGACTACTTGAGATACAGCATTACAGTAGAAGGCAGTTTATGTGTATATGATTGGAAGGTAATGATTAACCCAAGACGAACAAGTTAAAATTGTAGTGATCGGGAAACATCCTCTTGGGAGTCAGTTCCACAGAGCTTACATTCACAAAGTCAAGGTACCAAAGAGGAAAGCTCATTAGAAGAATTACCATCAAAATATTTATAGCAAAGGCACAGGTACACTATGTTGTGTTAGTGGGAAAAGTGACTGAATCCAAGATGCCAGGTCAGGATCAGTAACTGTTGTAGTAGAGAAAAAAAAACAACAAAAAACTGTAAACTATAGTAGCAATGAACACCTGTAATAAGTTTCTTCCATCTCTCAACACTGAAGCCAAATCACAGTTCAAACGATAATCTGTTGTAACAGTCCAACAGGCAATGTAGAAACAACAAAATGGGGTCACGAATCCAACCTTCATTTCTCAGCAGCAAAAACACATGTTTATCCACCAAGCTCAAAAACAATCCTCCCTGTAAGTGAAAAACAACGGTTTTTATTTACTGAATGATTTTTCTGATTGGCCATGCCATTCAGGGGAGGAAATAACATTAGCATAGATTCTGATACTTAAAGTATATAAGTGACATCCAGGGGTGGGCCTCTATATTCTTTAGCTTCTCTGGAGCAGAGCGACTTTTGGATGGGATTGTGTGGCATGTTCGGAAGACTCGTCTTCTGAGGAGCCTTCTGATCTGGCAACCTCACGCACAGTTTTCAGCATCTGAAGAGGAAAAAAAGCCCTACCTCCAATGATGATTATTCTTTCACTTCCTGAGCACTGATTCTCTTGATACTCCAATGGCATCACTCGATTATGCCAATTTCCCGATGGGACATATGCGCAGTGAAATCTGAGGTGAACTCCCCACAAATCCAAAAAATCTTTAAGCAGTCCACTGTGGAATGCAGTGTCATTGTTGGTGAGGAGTTCCGTCAGAGGTCCATGTTCAAAGAACAACGCCCTCAAGTAGTCGATCACGCTTTGGAGTCCTGTCGGCGCAGGCGTCGCCAAATAGTGAACCAGGTTGTACTACAGTCAATCAGGGTTAGGTAGTGAGTTCCATTATAGTGGGTGATCCTTAATGGGAGGTGATACTGCCTAACACGAATGGGATTTGGGCTCAATGTGGTGCTGACCATCATGAAAGCCATCATGAATGTTGTGCTGTCCAAGAATGAGGCAATTCATCAAGTGACATCTGCTTACATAGCATGGACTCGGGTTAATAACTGGTTGAGCGACTCTAATTTATCAAGCATCTCTACATACATAGCAGAAACACTAGACCAGACAAAGAAGTAATATTCACTGCATGGATAATGGTAGACTTACGTATAAGATAGATTCTGATGAGAGAAATTCTCTAGCTCAACACAGTGAACTAACTTTCCTAACAGCCATTTCTTTCCCCAGTTAATAAAGGATTGTATGTTGTTTGTGAGATCATCTGCTAATTTGACCTTATGAAACTGATCAGACTTACCATTATGACTAGAATAAACAGTTGATCTTGAGCTGTCCTTTATTTTGGACATTCTTGTATTTTGTATCTTATAATTAAAAGCACACATCTACATAGCTTATCAATCTCACTTCAATCTCAAAGAAATATACATACATATCAATACAAACATTTATATACACATTTTTAAAGATGTGTATATATATATATTTTTCTTTATTTTTTTAATCATATCATCCCAAGCAAGGTGAGAATGCCATTAGTATGCAGAGGACAACAGGGAGTGAAATTGAGAGAAAAGACTGTGTGTAAGGAGGACTGTAGAAAGGACAAAAGATGAACAGGATTCAAGAAGAGAGAAGATGGTGATTGACATTGCATTTAAATTTTTGAAGATTGTAGTTATCAGGGGAGAAAGTAAACAGAAGGGAGTTCCACAGGTGGGAAGTGCAAGAAAAGAAACTGTAGTAGTAGAAGTGGCCATTGGGACCTAGATGCCAATCTAGTAGCATGCTTAAATTCATGTAGTCTGGGCACAGGGGAAAAAAATTAAATTAATTAAATTTAAATCAAAAATAGTCTAGTGAATTTTTTAAATTTAAAAAAAAAATATTTTTTGTTGAAATTAACTTTGTCTTATTACTCTCCCACCTCTCCCCTCAACGTCCTTTCAAAAATTGAAAACATCATATTTTTTTTACAGTCATGATACATTTGTTGCTTACATATTTTCTGTAACTGTCAGTGATGGCCTGTCTATGTTCTGGTTTTTCATGACATGACATCTCTTATAATAAAAGTAATAATAATATAATGCTCTACTTTGTATTGAGCACTTTTTTAAAAGTAAATGCTATAAACAGTGGAATTTTACTCCATCTGTTCTTTTTTCTCATTTGATATATATATATATATATATATATATATATATATATGATTTTAAATATCACATATAGTGCTGGTTTTAATCAAACAGTACTCAATGTAATATAACAAAGCTATTAAGTATATATTAACACGTTATCACTCAGTGTGTTGTGCATGAAACACAGTTATGCTAGCAGTGAGGGATAATATTTATATTTATCAATATATATAATATATATATATATATCGTATTAATAATAAATATTCATTTTTCCTTATTAATAGTATAAATTTTATCTCTTATTTTACATCAAGCACTATTACCTCCAGCAATATTTTATACTTATATATGTATATGTGAGAGAGAGGGATATGCATACATCTGTATATAAATGGTCACACACTTTTATACATATGTGTTTTATTTTTTGTTAAAAAATGAAGGTCTCCAATTCTATAAAACAAGTAGCAGGTCAGTTAAATGCAATGTCAATCATTATCTACTGTCTTCTTGATTACTCTTCTATTGTTCTTGCTACTTAATGTCTCTCTTTTTTTCTTATTATTTCACACTTGGTAACCCCTTGTATCATAGTGTCTTGACTTCCTTGCTTGGGATAAAATGATTAAAAAAACAAAATGAAGATAGAATAATGAAATTGTTATTAAAAATGAAGTAGATTTATTTCTCTTCAAAACTACAAGGGTTGATTTGATAAGACAGCAAACCCAAACTGGCATCAAGATGAAATTTACTCCTTCAAATTTACAAGTTTATTTTTCCACATTTAATACTATCATGGTTAAATAATAAAGTCTCTAATCCTCTAAAACTTATTCTTAACCTTTGTCCTTGTTCACACCCCTTTCAAACCACCAATCAGTTCTTGCACACACTTCCAGAATTGATGAAAAAGAATACTGATCTCATATGTAAATAACAAAACCATTGTACTTCTTTAATCATTATTCACATAACTGACAACAAAATAATACCTTATAAAAACCAGATTACTTTCATATTAGCAAAAAAATAAAATAAAAATAAAATTTTACCAGCAAATTCTGCTCATTTTTTCCCTAAGTATACATTTATGCTATTTTCATGGTAGCAATTGGTAAAAATTCTACAATGTAAACTTTTATGTCAGATCACCAAACACCACACTACAGTTTCCTTAATAAACCAACCCTAATGATTCAGTATCCTTGCACCCCCTAGGAACCAATATTGCACTCCTAGGAGGTGTGAGCACCCCTGGTTAAGAACCACTTCTCTAAAACAAGTTTTTGACAAGATAGGATAATGAAACTGCTAGGAAAATGAAGTAAATTCTTCCTCTTTAAAATCACAAATGAAAAGTTTTAGGCCAGATAGAATGATGAAACTGGTATCAAAATGAAGTTGATTTACTTCTCTTCAAAATTACAAGTACATTTTAAGCTTGTGACTAATGGATGTTATTGCTCAATTCCATCACACAATGAACTTAGTCTAAGTACATTTGAGCATGACTGTATAAACTAGTGAATTCATAATCCATCATTTCCAACTCCACTATTAGGGATGCTGATTGGCTGGCGACCTTATTTATTAATCAATCGTCATAACAATCTTTTGTTTTATATTGCATAATGTATGAACATCGATAAATATTTACATATTCAGCTTAAACACATATATGAATTCATTACACAGTTCATATTTTATATTTTAAACAAAAAATTATCTTATAAAAGTATATAGTTTTTCTTATTTTTCTACAATTAAGCCAGTTTTACCCAGAATAAATGAGAAAAATAAAAATATGTTGATTTCAGTAAGTTGTATCTGTTTATGATCATGCCTTCATAAACTCTAGTTTGCATTGTATTTAAATTTTGTTTTATTTTTCAAGAAAATATAGACTTGTTCTCTTGATTGCTTTTTGTTCATAAACATATGATTAATTTATCTTTTAAGTTTTTATTTATTTAAATGAACATTATTTTTATTTAAAAATAAAACCAATATAACTGGTATATATTTGCTTTAATAAATTTGTTCTCATTTTTGTATTAGTGTGTGTATGTGTGTCCGAATTCTGACTCGTGGACCGACTCATAAATTGACTAAGCCGACAAGCTTAGGGCCTCCCAACAGGAAACGTTTTTGAAAAACTCTAGGAAATGAATGAATTATTTAAAATGGCTGATTAATAAAGGAACTGTAGGAGAATGAAATATAAAAATTATAAAAATAATTTCTCTTCTCTAAATAAGGATATTTTCATTCAAATCAGATAAAAATACACATGTCAGGGCCCATAAAAATAAACCCTGACTTTCTCTCTAATTGAAACTATTCAGCTGAGTAGGAAAAGGGGCTTTCATAAAATATATGGTGTGTGTGGAGATAGGTTTTAGCTCTCTGCTATTTTTTTTTAAAGATGGCTGACAAAATCAAATTTGAATGCAATTGAATAAAATTTCATATTAGAACACAAATAAAAAACATTATTCCCTTTAATGTACTGGCAGATTTGGCTCAGTGGTTAAAGCTGGACTCTGGGAAGCTAGAAGTCTGATGTTAACATTAAAATGTCTGGTTGGTTGCACACTTTATCACAATTTTATTTTGAAAGAAAGCTTAGGTCCTAAATCAGAACAGTAAGCGTGTTTTGAGTTTTGGGGTTTGTCAATAAGTATTGAAAATATTAATGACACACATTACAAAGAGGAAACTTCTTTAACCAAATAACCCAAACTTGGAAATAAACCAGTGTTTAAAGGATTTTATATTACAGAAATGCCTTTAAAATATGAATTTCACATTGTTTTTTTTAAAAACATCACATACAAATGGAAAATTGTATTTTTCTATGAGAACAGGAAAAGCAACTCCATTACAATTATTCTTTTATGATATAATAATTTATTTTAATTGTTTAGTAGATATCTAAAATAATTTAAATTTATTTATATAAATAAAACATCAATAAGTCTGTAACCAGATGATGAAAAAGCAAGTTTTTTTTTTTTTCCAACAAAATCAAACATTATACAGTGAAAATTTCAAATGAAATTTCAGCTAATAACTATATGTCAGACCATGGATTTATTGATTCATTCAAATTTAAGATTATGGAAGAGATTGCATGAAAATAGTCAAATATCATTGGACAAAGTGGATTATGATGGAAATGACAATAAATCAATTATGTACATTATTAATTTGATTATACTCGAACATTAATGTGAGCATATTCCAATCATGTTTGCACTGTCTTTGGTCACTTCTTCTTTGTGTCATGTTCCTTCAGGACATTGAGTAATCATGGCTCTCCGCAATTTCCTATCCTTTGTAGCTTTTAGCATGTATGTGAATATTTATTGATGTTCATACATTATGCAATATAAAACAAAAGATTTTAGCATTCTATTTTTTTTTTTTTTTTTTTTTTTTTTTTACTATCCTTCCCACTCTCTATTCTACCATCAAACTTGTTAGGTAGGTTATGTGCTGTTTCTTTCTGTCCCTCTTGCTATCAATATGTCCTGTGAATGTTAAATTCTCCAAGCTCTCTTTTCTCATATCTCCTACAAATTCCAGCTGTCTTTCTCTGATTCAAAGTATAACTGTCCATGTTGTTTCTGTTTTCCTTGAAATCCTTGTCAATCCTGATAGGAGACACTAATAGGATAAGAATGTTGAAGAATGTAAAATATTGACCAATTATCAGAATCTCTCAATCTATCATCCTCTTGCAGTGAAAGCAAAATATTTTTCCCCAAGAATACAATTTTTAAGATTCTTTCCTGTCATCTTTTTATTTATTATTCAGCTAATATCAGATCATTGCTGAAGTTTGTGTTCTATTTTCATTGTTATTAGGTTGTCTCAAAAGTTCATAAACACTTGCAAAAAATTGAAATTTTACTCGCCAAGTAATAACAAAAACAACAAAAATTATTCCTCAAAATAAAGACCATCATTTTCTAAGACTTTCTGCCATCGATCTCCAAGCTTTCGGACCTGGTGAAAGTACCATTCAGCCGGCTTCGAATCAAAGAATTCTTGACACGCTTCATCAACTTCATCAAACAAGTCGAATCGGCGGCCCTTCAGAAAGTGTTGCATTGAGCGGAAAAGGCCGTAATCTGATGGAGCACAGTCAGGACTGTAGGCTGGATGTGGCAGAAGTCTTCCTGGCGGTGTGTGGCTTGGCATTGTCCTGCTGCATCAAAGCGCGCTTTCGGTTGATCAGAGCCGGGTACTTTTGCTTCAACTTTTTGTAGACCCGCTCCAGATGCTGACAGTAAAGTTCGGCACTGATGGCACGAATATTCGGAACCAACTCTAAATGCACTATTGCTTCAAAGTTCCACCAAATGCACAACATGACTTTCTTGCCTAATCGATCTTGTTTTGGAACCGGCGGTGTCTCTTGCCCTTTCTGAACCCATCACTTGTCTCGATTGTGCTGGATTGTGTTGCATAAAAATTCAATTTTTCGCAAGTGTTTATGAACTTTTGGGATAACCTAATAATATAAAATGAGCACAACTTGACTTTGGCATTTTTTTTGGTGCTGATTTCTGGTGTATCCAAAATTTACCTTTCATCATTCAGTTGCAAGTCAGACTTTGTTGAACGTTGACATTTTGTCCATTTAATGAATGCCTAGAATTTATGGTTACCTTCGGTCAGTTAAACTGTAAATTGATGATGTCTTGATGCTAGTCTAGTGCTGTGCTTAAATTTAAAAAATCTAAGTACCATAGTGTAGAACTCATCCAAACAATTACCATGAAAGTATTTATAGAAAAGGGACAGAGGTAACCTTATGGAAGTGGGAATGTAACTGAAGCCAAGCTGCCAGGTCAGGACCAATAATATTGCTGATTCTTCTTTGGATTTTATCAAGAAGCTGTAGATAGATAGTAGAGCACTGAACCATATGTGGCAGCAATATTCTAAGCATGAGCAAATGGTAGACATATAGATATGTAAAATAGACTCTAGAGAGATAACCTGTGTAGCATGACACAGTGAATCAACCTCCCTGGCAGTTTGTTAATATAAAATAACCACAACTTGACATTGGCATTTGCTTTGATGCTGATTTCTGGTTTCTACAAGATTAAATCCTTGCATCATTAAGTTGTAAATCAGACTTTGTTGAATGTTGACATTTTGTCCATTTAATAAAGATGGAGGATAAAAAGTTGCACTTGCTATGTTATGCTGTATGGATTTTGGAAAGAAGTAAGCATTGGAAATGCAACAAAAATCTCTCAGAAGGCTTATTTAGATTGTGCTTGAGCTCTCTAGGTTACATTTCTAATGTTGATGAAGATCCTTTGCTTGTCATCGTGGAGAATGAACCAAAGATTTTGATGAATGATATTGCTAAAAGCTTGAAAATTGATATTTCATCTGCCTTTTGCCATTTGAAGAGACTTGGGTTCAAGAAAAATGCCAAATCAAAAAAATGTGATTTTTCCACCATGACAATGAAAGACTGTATGTTGCAAAACATAGCTTGTAAAAGTTTAAATAGTTGTAATGGGAAACCGTCCAGCACAGGCCTTATTCTCCTGACTTGGCTACTTCATATTTTCATATTTCAGTCTCTACAGAACAATTTAAATGAGAGAAAAATTTTGTACAGTCAGTTTAAAACTAGCTAACAAACTTCCAACAAAATACACAAATTTTCTATGAAAATGGGATCAACAATGGGAGATTGTTGTTAAAAACAATGGAGACTCTATGTACTTGATTAATAAATGTTTTTTTGTGAGTATGTAAATTTTGTTTTTAATTTTCTAATTGGGTACAAACTTTTTGAAATGATCTAATATTTATATATACTTTTAAAATGTCCTCTTTTTAAAGCACCAACAGACCTGCAGATATATTTTAAAGGAAAGTACAATAACATTTCATATACAGTGGGAAATTGAAATTTCTATGGCACATAATGAGGAAAGTGACAAGGCACATTAAAAGCAAATAAGACAGAGAAAGCATATCCTACCTAACAAGGGATTAAGAGAGATAACAAAAAGATATTTACTAAGAGCTACAATACAAAGCATACAGAATTGTAGAGAGACATGATTGTTCTTGTCCTGAAGGTACACAACACATAGAAAAATAGAAATAAGCCACTTTGGTAATAATTTTAGAGGATGAAACATTACATAGATTTTTTTCCAGTTTGTCATTCAGTTATCTAACATTATATATATATATATATATATATATATATATATATATATATATATATATATATATATATATATAAGAAATTAAATAGTAAATGGACAAGGTCCGACAATTTATTTATTAAAGAACATTTTTTATGAAAATTTTATTCACGGTAAATGTTATTTTACTGTTTAGATAAAAGTATTTGCTTAAATGCTTCTATTTATAATAAACAACGTTAAAAATAATAAAAAAATGTCTAATATATATTTATATATATATATATATATATATATATATAAATATTATTTCTCTGTCAAAGAACGAAAATATATATTTTCTATTAAAATAGAAGACATTTTTTTTACAGAGAATATATGAAAATTTATTTAACATTCAGGGTAAATGTTATTTAATACTGTTTATTATAAACAGAGCATTTGCTTAAATACTTGTATCTATAAAATAACAACGTTAAAACATAATAAAAAATGTCTTTTAATAAATATATCGGATATCCATATATATATATATATATATATATATATATATATATATATATATGTTGAGCAAAAGCTTAATCTTATTGTTTACTATTTAGCCTTTATTTTGCACTCTTTAGTTTGTTCAAAATGTTTGTATTTTAAATCTGATATTACTTACCTAATATATATACATAGATAATGCAAAATGAATTCAATAAATAGTAATAACTCTAAGCCTTAAATAAGAAAACAGCAAAAATGATGGCAGAAACCTCAAGTGAAACTTGTATATGAGTTCCAACTCTAAATATACTAGTAAAATGTTCACTTTTTTGCTTGATTGATTTATTAATTTTTCTATGGTTTATTAACCCTATGCAGGTTATTCAAAGCCAGAAAATATTTTTGAGATAATAATGATTTAGTGATACAAGTCTTACTAATTAACCCATAGCTGAAGGAAAAGAGGTAGTCATACCTTTTATGACTAAGGGAATATAGCAAACCCAATTGGAACTCAGCTCTCTGAACAACAATTCCAAGCCATTATCCATTACAGCACCTGTTATTCCCAAGCGGTCACCCACCTAAGTACTGACTAGGCTTTATGTTGCTTTACTTTGATGATGGTACTACTCCAGTAAATACTTAACTTCACCTGCTATGCCCTGTATTTACAGCAGCCAGATTAGACAAAAAAATGGAGTACTTATTCCATATCTGGGCTGGAGATACCCAGTCCTCACTTTCTTGATAGAGTTCAGAAGTATCTACACAGATTTGTAGGCTAGGAATTATTTTCTATTCTACAACTCCTCTCCTACAGATGAAGCATAGCCAGCCTCTCACTGCTCTGTTGTTATTTCCATGGCAAATGTTCCAATGAGCTATATTCCTTAGATACACCATTTCAGACCTTGATATCTAAGACATGCCATGTACACTGAAATGAATCATCCCCATGCCCTTCGTATTCCATTAGTAAGAATGAAGTTCAACTTAGACAGCTTCTTTCCCAGAACTGCTAGTTTGTGGAACACTCATGAGAGGATGCTTCAATCTGATCACTCCAATCTTAACCTCTTGAACTCTATGGTTAACTGTTATCTTTTATATATATATATATATATATATATATATATATATATATATATATATCCTCATAAACTGCACTTTTTACATTCTCCTTTTATGCTTGTATAACAATCTCATTCAGTAACCTTCTACCTTTGAGTGGCTCTTGAGACTTGTATTGGGTGAACTATTAGTTAAAAAAAAGAATGTTCATATATCTTAAAGTTGAATTAAAACAATCCCCTAATTCACTATGATCTTCCAAATAAATGCTTTCTAAAACTGAAGAATACAAGAAAAGCAGCAGGTGCTTTGTTTTATCTGATTTTAGGAGGTATCTGAGGAAAAAAAAAATTTGAAAATGAAATCAAAACGAAGACAATTAGGAATGGTTTACCGTTAATGCATTTTGCTTTGTCTTAACTGAGTTGATGGAGATAATTAAATCATATTGTTAAAATTAATAGAAATTGACAAATCTGTCAAACACCCAGGTGGTCATCTTTCATGTCAGTCTTGTATATAATAATTTTTCAAAGTATATGTGAAGATGCTACTCAAAATCTGGGTAGGTTTTATAAATTTAATTTAAACTATTTCATTGCTTGATGATTTAACTTTTTAATGATGTTATTCCATAGAAAAAAGAAAGCTGGATAATCGAGTTAGTTGACTTTGGAACTCAAAGTTTTGGCTTAAAAAAACCTAACAAAGAATGTACTATAATTTTATATTGATTAAAAATGTATGACAAACTGGAAAAAGTTTTCATGTGACATGTTTTGTTCTTTAGGACATTGTTGCAATGTGGGGTCTGGCAAGACAACACTTAACTCGACCAAGTCAGTCGTGATAGTAGTATTCAGTAATCAGCTCGACAAATCATTGCAATAGTATTATCTTCTTTTTTTCTTCTAGACAATTACCCAGGACTACTTAGCATGAATGGATCAGTCTGTTCATGATAGGAGGGTAAATGGCTCTTATCACAACAGACTTCATCGGACTAAGTTTGTTTATGTTGATGTAACTATTTATGCGTGTAAACGAGAGACACTGCAAATTTAAAATTAAAACATTATTTTTTTTATATACTATATATATATTGGGATGCAAGGCAACCTTTTAACCTTAGAAAATACCCCACAAAATAGCGGGCTGTCTTATACTCTAGGTATGAAATGTAAACCTTAAATCTTGTGGCTTATAAGTTATCATGGGAGATTTTTGACGGTAAGCTAAGTCCTGCCCCACCTCGTTTCTTTTGATGATGTTGAACAAAAACACAACTGGATGTGTGTCTCAACAAGCCATTTAAAGATTGCATTTGAGAACAGTGGAATGAGTCGATGGTTTGTGGGGGAAATGTCATTCAGGTTACCATAATCAATTGCCAAAAACACAGAACCCACTCATGAAGTATTGTAGGTTGTGGTAGTTAATTGACAATATCTTCCCACCATTTTTTCATTAGAATTTGAGTAAAAAAAGAAAGTATATGATCACTTAATTTATTTAATAAATTCAATTCAAAATTTTAAAATATGATTTAATGGGAGGATACCTTGTACTGTGAATATAGCCTGAAACTACACTTACACTTGAAAATTTGGGAACCACCTTATACACCCAATTGCCTTGTACACCAATATATACAGTATGTGTATTGGGTATATAATCTAGCTGATTTCATTTTCTTTTTCTTTTTATTTACATCATGAGTTATTAAAATTATTACTTTGATTAAAAGAGAAAAATTCATTAAGACAAAAGACATTTAGAATGTTCTTTAGTCATTAAATTTTCAGATAAGTTACATCCCTTAGTCCCACAAGCTCAGACCATCACAGCTAGGACCCACAATGCCATGTTCACGGTGGCAAATCATCCCTATTTCATTTTGATAAGGAGTAATTTCTGTTCAGACAGCTTCTTTCCCAGAATTATTACTTATGGAACAAACTCCCAAGAGGATGCTTCCCTAACTGCTACAGTCTTAGTCTCTTCAAGACCAAGTGTCAACTATCTATCTTATATATCCTCATGATATGCACTTCTTACTTCCCCCTACCTTATAGCAATCTGACTCCATAACACTCTGCCTTGAGTGACTCTTGGGATTTGTATTGGGTGAACCAACAGTAAAAAAAAACAAAATACATTTAAGTGTTAATACATTGCAGACTTTGAGAATTAATTACAAATCGGAATATAATATAGATACATATGTTTCTATGTCATATTGCCTCTTAATCAAAAGCAATAACTAATACATTTTAAAGCTGATATAAAACTCGGCATGCAGAATATCTATTTGAAATCTTGCACTGAACAACTACCATAGATTATTGTATACACTTGATAAGAGAATAAATCTTTCCATTCTGAGCAGTGATATAGAAATGTCCATGTCATCTTATATATGAATATAAGAAACTGTAATACAGAGTGGTGATAACATGCAAAAGAATTTGTTTGTCCCATAAATGAAGATGAAAGAGAAAAAAAATGAAAATAGTCTTTGCAAAAGACAATGAAAAAAAGAATCTGTGCAGGGGAGCTAACCCCAGCATGACAGTTATTACCATACTTTATCATATTTATATGCTAGAGGTGTGTGTGTGTGTGTGTGTAATACATATATAGAGCTCATTTTTCAAGTATGGATGTATTATACTGAATTTCTATATGAAAGAGATTATATATTTTTGGGGATTGTCTGCTTATACTTGCATACTCTTAACACTGTATATTTTATATATAAATATATATCACATATATATATATATATATATATATATATATATATATATATATATATATATATATATATATATATATAAATATATAAATAAAGGATAAATAAAATCTACGAGTGAGTGTTTGTATGCAAATACACACACACACACATATATATATATATATAGAGAGAGAGAGAGACAGACAGACAGACTCTATAGTATAAGAAAAAACAGTGCTCAATGTCCAATGACAGAACTATTTAATATATTTACATAATGTCTTACATTGATTGTACAGCACGGAGTTTCATATATTCAACATTATTCAGGTGCATTTTTTGGGGTCAACACCGCTTCTATAATATTTCTGTTTATAGTAAGATATTTTATTGTAGAGGTGGATTATTATAGTTGTTAAAATATTTAAATGAAATGTAGTTTAAAATTTTAGATTAGAATTTAAGATTGAAAATAAAGTTGGAAATACAAATTATAAATTCTAATGAAGAGATGCTGTTGTAATTGAAAGGAAAAAAATACATTTGAAAATCAGGGGAGGTACCTCTATTTTTTTCCCACGAAAATAGATAAAGTAATTAATATTAATAAACTAAATAAGAGTAGTGATACCAATAATAATAAAATATGCCGTGATAAAAAGAAAATTAAATTACTATTAAAAATAATACATATCAATGAAAACAAAATAAAATAAAATAGAAATATGTAAATAAATAGAGCAAATAAATAAATAATAAAGGGAAATAAAAATAAGTAAATAAACAAGTTACTAATAGTAAGACTAAAGACAGGAGAAAGACAAAATGACAAAACAATAATAATAAAAAAAATGGTAAAGATAAGATAATGGAAATAATGGATTAGCAAAAAAGTTAAATGTGTTACGGTCTAATATTGTATAGTAAAGGTAGCAAAAAGTAAAAAAATATCAATAAAAAATAAAAGCTGACTAAGAAAAAACCTAATCAAGTTCTTCAAAGACCAATGTCTGAGCATTACCAGCACCACTAATGCTAAAATAATTAATATCCTGGATGTAAGATTTAACCTATCTAATGGGCTTCACAAACCATATAGTAAAGATTTATACAACCATAGATACATCAGCAAACAATCCAACCACCATCCTAGAATACTGAATAATTTACATAAGTCGCTCCAATTTAGACAGTCCACCAACTCTAGCAATAAGGATATTTTTGGGAAACGTAAAGGCAAATACATAGAAACAGTAGAATATAGTAACCATAAAATTAACCTACAATACTTAGTCAATAACAATAATGCAGTTAACAAACCAAAATGTCGCAAATGTATTATATGGTTTAACTCACCCTGCAACATTTATTTGTATTTATAAAAATAATGTATAAAGATAAAATATATTAAAATAATTGTCAGATTTAGTCCATTTCATAATATATGATCTCATTCATTATGCTTTGAGCAGATATGAGCATTCTAGAAAAATCATAGAAAATTTGTTGTTTAAAAACAGTAATTTGACAGTGTTAACCAGGCATTTCCTCTGTAGCTAAATAGAATAGCACTTCAAGTTATATGATGGTTGTGTGTAGGATACAGGTTCAATTTCTATCGGACGGCACATATTTTCTATGAAATTTCTCAGACATTCAGGGCAATAAATGTAGTTAATACTGTTTATTATAAACAGAACATTTACTTAAGTATTTGTATCTATAAAAATAACATATAAACAGAAAATATATTAAAAAATTTATATATATATATATATATTGTAATTTTTTCACATAGACGAATGCAATTTACTCACTACAAAGATGCAACTTTGTTTTGGTGCATTTAGTTGCACCTTGACTGTTGAGAACCAAAATGGTTACATTATTTTAATTAATTAATATTATTATTATATATTATTATATATTAATTAATATATTATCATATATTAATTAATATCATTATTATATTAGTTAATTTTAATTTATTATTTAATTACTTTTATTGTAATTATAATAAATAATTATTGAGCCCTCTTTTGAATTAATGCTGTGAACATTAGAATTTATATATTATCTTCATTCTCATTACATTCAGAGATATTATATTACCATGTGTGTATATTTATTTATGGTTTGTTGATTGATGTCTATATACCGATTCATATATGCCTTTTTAGTTTCATATTTTTTCTTGTATCTTGTTATGAAAGAGAATATGTCTGTCCATCACTTTATATTTGCAGGTATATTATTTTTTCATGTGTTTTTATATATATATATATATATATATATATATATATATTAAAAGGGAGAAACTGCAAACATTTTTGGTTATAATGTGGATTTGTTTTAGTATATATATTATATTTTATTTTTCATATATATATATGTGTGTGTGTGTTTATTTATTTATATATATATATATATATATATATATGTGTGTGTGCATGTTTTTATATATATAATGCTGAATCTTCTTTTGTGTGTGTGTTGGCCTGTACATTTATATTTGTGTATATATCCTCTGTAACTCTTGTGTATATATGTGTATGAGAGTTCTGGATTGCAGAAATACATGGAGACATTGAGAGTAAGAGAAACTAATAAAGTGGGGGAAAATAACGTTCCTTGCAAAAGATGTCAAATCAGAAATTGGAAAATCTGCTGGCTGTGAATTGAGTATTCAATTGTTTATGTCTGGGTTTCAATAAAGGCAAGTCTTGTGTCCTTTCGACCAATGAGCAGAGATGATTGGACATTGGCAACAACTGTTCAAAAAATGGACAAAAACATGGACAGAGGAGAAGGAAAAGAATGAATGAGGGAAGATTATGGCGAAGATAGAGAAACAGACTGGTCATCAGTTATATAAATGGACTGCAGATTTTTCCACTGATTATATCTGAATCAGGTTCTATCATTTTATTTTGCAGCTCTAGGTCCTCCAATATGGTATTGAATAATGGAAATTTCTTCCTGCAGTTTTTGCTGCTGTATATAAAGACAGAAATAACTTAGCAGTTGAGAAGTCTTGTTTTGTTTCTAATGAAATTTTCCTGTCTCTTAATATTTTACTTACTTTCTGGACTATTCTGAAAGTCAATGGTTCTGTCAAACCATCAATTCGAAACAATTCCAAAACTTGGACTTTTGAAAAAACTCATATAGTCTGTAGTGAGTGTGAAATAATAACTCCCTTTACCCCCTCCCTTCAAATTCGGAGGACTCAGGAAAAAGAAGAATAGGAATTTACACATCTATATGAAATTTTCTTTGAACCAATGAAAACCTTGTCCTCACAAAAATTAGCCATTGAGCTAAGAAGGGAAAAAAAGTAGCAATCCTATACAAAATTCTTATTGATATAAAATGAGAAAAATTTAATGAGAAAACAGTGTCTGAAGTCATCTGAAAGGTTTTGTTTCTGTTCACTGCTTCAATTGTTGTTTTCTCCAGGGTAAAATTACTCACCAATTATAACCAAGCACATGACACTTCAAAGTATTTTCTTTCATCAATCCAAGAAAGCTGAGTATTTCAAACTATTTCTCTTCATCTACTTTTGAATGTATACAACTGTATATCCCTTCTGTGAACAACAAACTCTCTTACATTTGATTTAAACATTTTTTAATATTACTTTGTGTAAGATCATTTAATCTTTTCTATGAATATTTCCTCTTTATGACAGTGTGTTAAAAATACAGACTTAAAAAATTTTCTGATTTATTTTCCTGAAATGAGCTACTGACACAACTTCAAGCATGTAAATTCATAAATAAATTCTTTGTTTTGTTAAAATTACACGTGTCTTTCCCCATCATTACTATCCTTCATTAATCATCTTGGCATGGGTAAATCAACTGAGCATTTTAGCCCCTAAGCCCTACACTACTATAAGTCAATAAAGATTTAATATACTCAGAAACTGATGTTCCATAAAAATTAATTAGTATTTAGTCTTTTGTTAATAGATGTTCATCTGACTAAGAAATTTATATAGTTTAATCAGGCATATTTGGGCAAGGTACACACAAGGTAAGAATTTGAAATCTGCTTACTCTTTTTCATAGTCTGTGCCAATGACAGTTAGGCTACCTGCATTTTCATAGCAATTATATAATAGATAAGGATGAGTGTGATAATATTGACAACCTTTTAGCACTTAAACAATAAAGCCACACCATTGGAAATTCCACACTAGATGAAGGAAGCTGTCTATGTATTATCCCGTTCTATAGAAAGCCAAACAGTGCAGTTCAGAAAATGTTCAGTATTCTATGTTGTTTGATAAAAATATCTAATACAATCTATTTAACTTTATCTCCATAAAGTTGGTTATATTAAAAGCATATTTGTTTTTTAATCATTTCACACCAAGAAAGTCACTAAGTCACAAGGGGTTACCAAGTGTGAAAGAACAAGAAAAAAGAAAAATTATTAAGGAGCAAGAACAATAAAAGAAAAATAATCAAGAAGACAGTAAATAATGATTGATATTGCATAATTTGAAAATCATTTCACCGCAAGGGGATAACATCATTAGAATGCAGTGAATGAAAGAAAATGAAAAGATTATAGTGATGAGAAATAAGGAAAAGGACAATAAAAGAAATGGGTTCTGGAAAACAGAAGATGGTGATTGGCTTTATATTTAAATTTTTGAAGATTGTAGATCGCAACAAAGCAAGAAACAGAAGGGAGTTCCACAGGTGAGAAGTACAAGGAAAGAAACTATTAGAATGGAACATACGGTTGCATCTAAATAGTTCAACAGTAAAATGAGGAGACCTAATTGCATGCTTAGTAGCATTCATACAGTTGTGGCACCAAAGAGGAAAGCTTTTCTGAACAATTGCCATGAAAATATTTGTAGAAAAGACAGGGAAGCCACATCATATCAGTGAGAAAGTACCTGGTCGAGATGCCAGATCAGGATCGATTAAATTACAGATGCTTCTTTGCATTTTGTCAAGAATCTTGAGATATATAGTAGAGGCACTAGACCAGATATGACTGTAATATTTGATGCATGGTTGAATATACAAATTGTTCAGAGTGAAGCTGATAGGTATTTAATGTGAGTCCCATAGGTGGTGATTTAGGTGCATCTCTGAGAAATTCAATTGATTCCAACTAAAATTTCTTTAGAAATTTTTGTTTTGAACTGTGGGGCTACAGACTAAGCTTTTTTATTTATTTTTTTTTTACTATCGTCCCAAAAAACAATTTTAATCAAGCTGAATCACTTAAATTGACAGAACAACGTTTTTTAAATTAAATTAATAAATTCAAAACAAAAAAAATATTTACACTTAATCACAATTTAATGAAGAAACTATATTTTTTTGAGAATTGTGACAGAACAAAGTTTTCAAGTTGAGTGACTAAAATTGTTTTTTTTTTATCATTTGAATCAATAAATTTAAAACAAAAACAGTATTTAAAGCAATGGTCAGCAAACTTCAAAAGGTTCAAAGTTAAATAAATTTACAAAAAAAAAAAAAAAATCACATGAAAGTTTCTGGTAAGAATATTGATGTCTATTTCATGTCACCCCCCCCACACACACACACATCCCACTGCCCAATGAAAAAAGAAAAGAGTAAGCAAAGAAAGGAAAAACTAGTGAAAAATATTTTTTGTCTGAATTTCTGGGATGTGGAGTTATCATTATTTACATTTATATTTATATTCTGACTATTGTCTTCATCTTTGTTGTTATCACAACAGCTTTCCTCTGGTAGAACATTCTACCCTCGTAGAATAAATAATTCAGTTCAGGAATTCTCTGTAGATTATCTAGATCAATATACACCTGATAAAAGCTGGAGGGCACAATGGCTGAAATGTGAGAACAACAAAGATAATGACAATAACCTGAATAGAAATAGTGTAGTAAAAACTATTTGAAAGAATATGTGCAATATATCGCTTTTCATGAGAAACATTAGTTGAGTCCATGGGATGCACAAATGCAAAAGTTACAGCAACCTTTAAGATTTATATGCATCAGGGACGCAGGATGTGCATCTATCATCATCTCTGCATGTGTCGATATAAGTAGTTAAGAGTAAGTAAACTTTTCCAGAATTCATTTCTATTCATAAAACAGACAAGGCTGCATACCTTAAAAAGAAGCTGGAGTTAATCCATTCAAGTGCTTGTAAAATAAATCTTACACCATAATATAACTGTCTACCATCTTTGATTTCATACAGTTTTTTTCAGTCCCATGCGGTACATCAGGTCATTCATTTTCTTGTAAAATCAATAGCACGCACATGCACACAAAAGCCCAAGACCTGAGATCTCCAGATATGAAAAATTCTGATATTGCAATTCTTTTTTTTTGGACATTTACCATCATACATATTCTTGCTGACTTCCGATCTCCTTGGTTGGCTGCTTTCCTGGCAATTTCACAAAATTGTTTCTCCTTCTGTCCTCTGCTGTTATTATTTTATTTTTCCTTTTATTACTAAGCATCTTTTCAGTGTGGGTCATCCTCTGCTTTCATTGTTTCTGGGCTTTGGTCGCAAAGCATCAATGTAATACCATTTTTCCTGCAAGCAGTTCAATGAGTAATAACAGCTTACTTCCTGCCAAATACGTATAGATCATTCAGTCTTGCCTACTTGGGCTTTCTTTACCTTCTTTTCTGCATTAGTTTTTCTAGTTTCTTGTCATCTGTGATTGCACAACTTCCCCCATTCAATGTTTCATGAATGATTTTCGTTTTATGGGGATTTTTGAAACATCATGTCAGGTTTCTAGCTTTGTATTAACCCTCTAACAGCATGCAATGTTATTTTTGTAGACTCCTGATGAATTTTGTATTCAATTCCTAACATGTGTTCTCTTTCTAGAGTATTCTATTGGCCAACTCACATACATTTGTTATTCTCTATTTTATAATATTGGCTTTATACCAGTCAGTATTCTTAAATCTTTTAACATATTCTGTTTAGTATATATTGCAGTTGTGTCACACTACAAATTTCTAGGCTTACAGCCATATCACATTAAAACACTGGTTTTAGTACAATCACTGAAGTTAAGCAACCTTGAGCCTACTCATTACCTAGATAGGTGACCATCTAATTAATTAATTAGTAAGACTTATCAGTAAAATCATTATTATCACCAAAAAATTTTATATATCTAAAAATATTTTCTGACTTTAAATAACTTGCAAAAAGTTGATAAACCATAAAAAAGAAATCAATCAAATTTCTAGCTGATTGCTTTGTTTTTTTTTTTTTTTTTTTTTTTTTGTGGTTTAATATTTATGGTAAACTATACAAGTGTTCTCAAAAGAATACTGAGCTGTTACATAACATCTGTTATTCTTTACGTCAGTGAATGTTGGATGATTTCCTCAAGGATGAAAGAGACTCGAGGCAATGGAGATGTGGTTCTCCAGAAGGATGCTAAGGATATCATGGACCAAGTGTGTGAGCAAAGATGAGGTCTTAGAGAGGATGCAAACAAGGAGGAGGCTTATAATTAACATCAGAAAGAGACAGCTGAAATTTCTAGGACACATAATGAGGAATGAGGGCCTGGAGAATCTGATGCTCACGGGTCGAATAAAAGGAAAGAAAGACAAGGGAAAGCAGCACATGACATACCTGACGAGCTTGAGCAGGTGGATGACCGAATGTGGTCTCGGGGAGGAAGCAGAGAAAAGGAACTTGCTGAGAGATACAAGGGATAGAGGGAGGTGGAGAGCCATGATCACATATGTTCTGAAAGGACATGGCACATAAAAAGAAAGAATACAAGTGTTGATCAATAAATCCACAACAGGGTTTAGGTTGAAATCCACTGAATAAAGTGCATAGACAAGGAAATAATGTTGAAAGAAAAATAAATGTACAATGTTATTGTATGGACTTTTGCCGTGTTTGGAAAGGTGTGCCTCTCTTACAGTGTCCCTTTTATTAATAATTTTTAATCAACAAGACATGTAAATATTTAGCAATTTTTAATAAATCTTTACATCCATAAGCTTTATTATCATGACCAAGTGGACGCTGAATTTCCATCAATCACAATGAACAGGTGTTCTCTCATGGAAGCCCCATGCTTTGAGCACCTACTGGAACTTAAGCTCAACCCAGACCTCAAGTGGAGCCAGTAGCATGCAGAAGTGGTGAGGGCAAAGGGTGGGACAGCCCCAGGCATCCAGTCAAAGAGTGAAATAAAAATGTAGTTTATATTTAGTTTGAATAAAGTCTTTATTTCAAGTTTCATATTTAAAATATCTTCCTTTCTCACATTTCTCAGTACTAGGCCCTATAGGACACCTAATTGGGTCTTAGGGGCATATATTACCAAACTTCAGCATATCACAGAGTGGAACTAACACATACAATCCAACACTAAAGATACTGGAAAAATGGTTGATTCTCTGTACCGCCTCAGTAAGTACAGGACTTATCCTGCTACCCTCTACCTTTACAAGAGCTAGATCAGGTCAAAAATTGAGTATTACTTTCCAGTTTAGATAGGAGTCCCAAAGCATATCCACATCCTTGTGGGTAATGAATTATTTTCTACCCTACAACTCCTTTCCCAAATGTTACAAGACTCTGGCTGATCTATCATTATTTCTATGTAAAGTATTCAGATGAACTACATTGCTTAGTTCCACCATTTCCAACCTTCATGTCTTCTAAGTTTCTATGCACATTGTAATGAATTTCCCTCATTCATATTGTATTCCATTGGTTAGATGTAAGTTCAAATTGAGCAGCTATTTCCCATGAACCACTGCTTTGTAGATTTGACTACCAAGAGGATATACTCCTGATCACAACAATCTTAACTTGTTCAAGTCTATGGTTAACCGTTACTCTTGCCCAAATCCCTATAAACTGTCTTTTACTTTGTAGCTTTCTACCTCAAGTGTCTCCCAGGCCTTGTACAGGGTAAACATCATTGTAAAAAAAAGAAAAAAAAGCCAAGTTCTGAAAAATAATACATGTAAAATTTTGTAATACTTTTTACTTTGCTAATAACTAGAATAAAATATAAAAACAATCTTAGACTTGGTTGTTTTTAGGTATTTATTTAAAAAAAAGACACAAATATAAGAAGATTAATTTGGTTGGGTTCTTCACCATGATTTGGATGATCATTATGAATACTGGGAAAAAGCATTTTTCTTTGCTAAAAAGACTTTTTTTAAATGAGAAAAGAACGAAATAGGAATAATTGTTTAATCAGTTAAATGAAAATTAGTGAAAATATTAATGATATTGATTAACCATTAGCTGTTTTCTAGATGTTACAGGCAAGAGAGACAGGAAAGTAGTGCATAACCCTAACCCTAATGAGCTTGTGGAAATGATTGACTGAACAGGGATTAGGAGAGATAGCAAAAAGGTTAACATTACAAAGGACACAAAATTGCAGAGAGCCATGATCACCCATATTCTGAAGGGACATGACATATAGAAGAACAAGCAGATTGGCAGAACAGAGATTAGGAGAGATAGCAAAAAGACAAAATTTAATAAGAGTTACAAAGGGCAGGAAATTGGGGAGAGCCATAATTGCACATGTACTGAAAGGATACAATACACAGAAGGAATTTGTGTAAATGATTGGGACAGAACAGGGATTATTTGATATAGCAAAAAGACAAACTTTACAAACAACACAAAATTGTGGAGAGCCATGATCGCCCATATTCTGAAGAGACATGGCATATAGAACAAGCAGATTGGCAGAACAGGGATTAAGTGAGATAGTGAAAAGATAAAATTTACTAATAGTTACAAAGGGCAGGAAATTGTGGAGAGCCATAATTGCCCATATCCTGAAAGGACACAATTCATAGAAGGAGGAATTTTGTGTAAATGATTGGCGGAACAGGGATTAGTTGATATAGCAAATAGACAAACTTTATAAAGGAGACAAAATTGTGGAGAGCCATGATCGCCCATATTCTGAAGAGACATGGCATATAGAACAAGCAGATTGGCAGAACAGGGATTAAGTGAGATAGTGAAAAGATAAAATTTACTAATAGTTACAAAGGGCAGGAAATTGTGGAGAGCCATAATTGCCCATATCCTGAAAGGACACAATTCATAGAAGGAGGAATTTGTGTAAATGATTGGCGGAACAGGGATTAGTTGATATAGCAAATAGACAAACTTTATAAAGGAGACAAAATTGTGAAGAGCCATGATCGCCCATATTCTGAAGAGACATGGCATATAGAACAAGCAGATTGGCAGAACAGGGATTAAGTGAGATAGTGAAAAGATAAAATTTACTAATAGTTACAAAGGGCAGGAAATTGTGGAGAGCCATAATTGCCCATATCCTGAAAGGACACAATTCATAGAAGGAGGAATTTGTGTAAATGATTGGCGGAACAGGGATTAGTTGATATAGCAAATAGACAAACTTTATAAAGGAGACAAAATTGTGGAGAGCCATGATCGCCCATATTCTGAAGAGACATGGCATATAGAACAAGCAGATTGGCAGAACAGGGATTAAGTGAGATAGTGAAAAGATAAAATTTACTAATAGTTACAAAGGGCAGGAAATTGTGGAGAGCCATAATTGCCCATATCCTGAAAGGACACAATTCATAGAAGGAGGAATTTGTGTAAATGATTGGCGGAACAGGGATTAGTTGATATAGCAAATAGACAAACTTTATAAAGGAGACAAAATTGTGGAGAGCCATGATCGCCCATATTCTGAAGAGACAGGGCATAGTGGCAGAACAGGGATTAGGAGAGATAGTGAAAAGACAAAATTTACTAAGACTTACGAAGGACAGGAAATTGTGGAGAAGTCTGTAGGTGTATATTTATTAAAAATCTTCAACAAATACATTTATATAAAAAATTTTAAAGTTATATCTCAAAAAAAATGAAACACAAATGTATTTAATACTTGGCATAAAGCAGAATCAAACAAAACTAATAGTTTTTCAAATAGACTTTGTTTGTAAAAACACCCTCAAGTCACTGCTAGGGCACATGATGCGGTAAGAAGGCTTAGAAAATTTGACACTCACAGTACATACACAAAGCAAGAGTGGCAGAAGGAAAACTGTGTATAACCTACCTAATGAGCTTGTGTAAATGATTGGCAGAACAGGGATTAGGAGAGATAGCAAAAAGGTAAACATTACAAAGGACACAAAAGTGTGGAGAGCCATGATAACCCATATTCTGATGAGACATGGCATATAGAAAAACAGGCAGATTGGCTGAACAGGGATTAAGAGAGATAAAATTTACTAAGAGTTACAAAGGGCAGGAAATTGTGGAGAGCCATGATCACCAACATCCTGAAGGGACATGTCATGGCAGAACAGGGATTAGGAGAGATAGTAAAAAGACAAACTTTACTAAAAGCTACAAAAGACAGGAAATTGTAGAGAGTCATGATCACCAACATCCTGAAGGGACAGCGCACATAGAAGAAGACAAATGAACATGTGTAAATTGTTGTCAGAAAATATATTAGGAGATATAGTATAAAGATAAAATGTACTAAGAGCTACAAAGTCAGGAAATTGTGGAGAGCCATGATCGTCCACATCCTGAATGAACATGACATACATGTAGAAAATTCTTCTTATATATTAATAATGATTTCAGTAAAATTCAGTATATTATATTCATATTAATTCTTTAATATCTTATATATATATATATATATATATATATATATATATATATATATATATATATATATATATATTATAATGAAGACCAAGATAATGAAATAATAACTTTGTATGATGTGTGTGTGATATTAATGATATTGAGATATTAATATCAACATACTATTATCATACTATATAAATGATACTCTCACTCAAGTCCCATAGATTCTGCCAAGGAATATAGGATCACAACTCTCAGCATGCTAGGCATTGTTGCTATGATTTTTCTTGCAAATATTTTTACAGGATGGAGTTTCTAGCCTCAGGCCCAACTGGTTTTGAATACAGACTTTCCTTCTAGTCTTGTTACAAACCAAGGCTGAAGAGGCCAGTTTGCACTATTATTTATCCCATAGCTATGGAAAGAAGTGATGAATTTATATCTTTCCCAAAAGTATTTGCACAAAAGTGAATGTAAAAAACTTAACTGGAATTTGAACTTGGTTCAACAGTTTCTCATTCTGACTTGCTAACCATTACACCTCCTGCACACCCTATAAATGTTTATGTATTATTATTTGTATAGACAATAAATGGATTATAATAAAATGTCTTTATGCTAAAACAGTTGTTAGACAGATGACTAAAAACTACTTTTGCTATTATTGTGATATCACCTACTGCTTCTATTTGACTCAGGGCAAGGGTGTATAAATGGTTGACAGTTGAATGACAGAGTTCAAGTCAAAGTTTGTTTTGAGTGACACACAGTGGAAGACAGGAAACAGGGTTCAAGTAGATAGAATTATTTTGATCTGGTGTCTACCGGATACAAATACATTCATTGGAAACAAGTGGTATTCAGTCCTTGCCAAGAATAGTTCATTTCTCCACATACAGTCATACGCAAATGCATTGGACATAGCTTGTTTTAAAAGCTTCAGGATATAGGTGATCATGGCTCTCCACAACTGTCTGTTCTTTGTAGCTCTTAGTAAGGTTTGTTTTTTTGCTGTCTCTCCTAATTCCTCTTATGCCAACCAATTACACAAGCTTGAAAGATGTGAAGGGCCATTACCTCCCTTTGGGTAAGAGTAATTCACATGAGTTGCATGACAGCCGGTGAATGATGTCATTGTATAGAGTGACAAATGCTACTTGCCATGTAAACAGTGAAGAATTAAGATATTACTGTCTATATTTCTTAGATGAGGTATTATGTACACTATTTACATTATTCGGACTATTGTCCTCATCTTTGTTGCCATATTTATTACAACATTGTAATAAATATGGCGACAAATTTATTACAAAATTGTAATAAATATGGCGACAAAGATGAGGACAATAGTCCGAATAATGTAACTAGTGTAAGATATAACTGCCCACAATTAAGAGAGCAGAGGAAATCACACCAGTTACATAAACGACACCACCAGTCTGCTTGTTTTCCCTTTAAGAAATATTACAAGTAAGACCATCTCATTTTTTGCCTCACACTGACTGCTTGTAGTATTTATAAGTTGTAATTTCTCTGTGTGGGAGAAATTAGTGACAATTATTTATATATTTGTATATAATTTCTTGTATGACATAGCACTATATAAAAAATCTGTTTGAGATTAATGCATGTGTCTTTCCTTTCTTTCAGCTATACTGTTCCATCCGTGTATTAAGGTTTGGCTATAGCATGAATATAATAATGCCCAGAATGGCTAGCACTCACATTTGTAGGTTAATTGCTGCTTTCCTATGTCTCTCTTACCATCTGTATGTCCTGTGAGTGCCAAATTTTCCAAGATCTCTTTTCTCATTATGTGCTCTAGTAATTTCACTTGTCTCTTTCTGATGATAATGTGGCTACAAACTTAAAACTGATTTGAACATAGTAAATACTTAGGGTAGTGTATATATATATATATATATATATATATATATATATATATATATATATATATATAGTTGGGTTGATACGTACTAAAAACGCATATATAATATATATAAATAATATATTTTATATATATATACTAGCAGCATGGCTAGGTGTTGCCCGTGCTTGATTCAAAAATCGTACAACTCATACAGCAATCGCTGTCACTTGACTTAAAATATTTTTGCCCTTCCTTGCCTTTGCCATGCTGATGTTGCTACATGCCTTACTTCTTGCACTGTAAATTTTTTCTAAGCTCTATACATTAAATCTGTTACGAAAAAAGAACTAAACAAAATGAACACAAAACGATCAGCTTTAAAAAAGGACTCATAACTGAAAAAAACGAATGAAAAAAGAATGTTAACAACAAATACTTTTTCACACCCAACCCAGTTCTGTGGAATCATAATCAACGTTGACTTTAAGCAAGCAAATGAGCTAATTGGAGTAAAGTGCCATGCAGATTTAAATTTTTCCCACTTGTGCTGAATGCAGCTATCGATGTTTTTTGCATGCTAGCATGCTAGTTAACATTTGTGTCAGTCAGCTGTTGGCTCTCACACTGGCCAGTAGAATCTTCCTGCCTATTCGTGGCAGCCAGCTATTGGCTCTCACTCTGGCCAGTACAAAATGGCCGCAAACTACATGAAAACTGCTGTAGAAGCATGAAAAAAATTGATTATTTCCACTTTTGATGGGAGTTGTGAAATGCAGTCGGTCTTGGCCTTTCTGCTAACTTGGTGCATGTAAATTTTGGTGCAAATCCGTCGAAAATTGTGTCCGTGTATTCATTACACACACACACACGCATACTGCCTTATATATATATATATATATATATATATATATATATATATATATATTTAAGCCAGTCATATTTGTTCTCACTTGTTTACTCATACACTCTTATTTATAACAATATACATAACAATGATTAAATATTATGTTTCTTGAATTTTCTGACATTTTATTGAAGCTCACTTTTCCAACATTTTAAAACATTGATGATTTTCACTAAGGATGATTATACGTATAATCAACTCGTGCATTAGAAACAAGAAATGTTTGTAATAAATTTTATTTATCTGGAGAAGAATTATATTTTTTTCTTTTAAATTTTCTTTCCATACTGAAATGAATAAATTAGAAACAAATCAGAGCATGGGTCAATAACATTGTCATCAGTATTAATATTATACTGAGATGTTTTTAATTCTAGACAATACTTCAAAAGATAAAAGAATCACCTTTATCCCCATTTCAAAAATATGTATTTACACATATGGTTTTCTGTAGCAAAAATGACTGAGGTATTTTTAATGGAAACTAAACCTTGAATATTATTAGCAGTGCAGCCCACCATATAATGAGCCACATCTCACACTTTTCACTTCTCAAAAAAATGTTTTCCCATGCCTGATCTGAGCAGAAATAAAGAATATTTTTGTCTATGCACAAATTTATTGAGAAATTTAACAAAAAGTTACAAAGCAAAAGTATTGGATACACATCAATAAACTGCATTCAATATTTAATACTGTTCCCTTTATTGGCTATGATGGCAAACAGAAGTTAAGAATAATTTGAAATAAGTTTCACACAGAAATTAGATCTTGGGAAGAAGTTTAAAATTAGATCTCATCAGTGGAATGGCAATAACTTGACCAATCCTATGGTGATTTGGCAACAGCAGTGCCAATAAAATTGGATCTGATTTCTGCTCCTTTTAGTTAAATTTTCTAATAAATTTGTGCATAAACAGAAAATTCCTTATTCTTGCTCAGATATATAATACCCTAAGTATTTATTATATGTAACTTAGTTTTTATGTTTATAGCCATATTAGAATTTGTTTTTCTTAAAAAATATCTTTTAAAAATGTATGTGTCCAATACTTTTGCATGTCACTGTATATAACAAAAATAAATGTAATTATATATAATGATTATTGCAATGAAATACATGGCATCACTTATGATAATGGTAATATTAGCCATTTTCTTACATTTGGCATTAATTGACCAAACAGCCAGTTCTACTTTTGATTGAAATTCATAAAATCTTTCTTTTAAAACAACTTTTCAGAAAAATAGGTTTCTCAAGACCAGTAGCTGTTATTGTTCTTTCCAGTATTGATG
The DNA here is from genome assembly GCA_903632075.3 of Acanthosepion pharaonis. Lineage (NCBI taxonomy): Eukaryota > Metazoa > Mollusca > Cephalopoda > Sepiida > Sepiidae > Acanthosepion > Acanthosepion pharaonis. The sequence goes on from CAHIKZ030001548.1 coordinate 331,145, forward strand.
AGGGTTTTCTGCCTAACCTTTTATTTGGAGTAATGTGGAATGTCAACATCTTGATTATATCATTATTTCATCTTTGAGTTACATATGCTATCCATTTTAGTTGTTGCTGCTGTTGTTAGTCTTCAAGTGATGTGGTTTCTGTTATTTGGTACAAGTTCTTTGTGATTCTGTAGCACCATTCAAAGAAGGATGGTTTTGCTAAGACCCTCAGGCTTCACTCACTCTCAGTTGCTACAACAAACATTTGCAAATAACAAACTGCAATTGGTTGGAAGTGTACAAGTTGTGTTCAAAAAGTATCTGACATTTGGGAATAAAAAATCAATTTTGTAAATTTCACAAATTTTATTTAATCACCTTCAAAATACTTCCCTTAGGAGTTCACACAATTCTCTCAGTGCTTCTGCCACTGCTGGTAACACCTCTGCAATACCTTTTATGGGATAGTATGGCACTCTGCCATTTCCTTTCTCATAATTTTCTTTTCATGGCTCAAATCACTTCCCTTTCAGTATGGTTTTCAGATTAGAGAAGAGCCAGAAGTTAGACTGTGCCAAGTTGAGTGAGTAAAGAGCCTCTCGAAGAGGTGGCGTGTTCTTCTTGACCAGGAAACCTTGGATTATGTGTGCTTATTTGCACTTCATGAGAAATTTCCTGTATTGTTACATGATGATCTTCCATTACTATTCACTGAACTTTCTCACTCAGCTCCTCATTTTAGCTTATAGATGACCTGCCTGAGTATGTCTCACTCTCCACTGAGGTGCAACCATGTTTGAAGTGGTTGTACCACTCCTTGATCTGAGTTTTGCCCATGGCGTCATAGCCAAAAGCCTGCTGAATCTTCTGGATTGTTTGAGCTTGACTATTTCTGCTTGAAGCATTTGGTCATCTTCCATGAAAATGAAAATTCAATGAGCACACTACACATCTGTACTCTAGGTATAATAGCTGGGAACTGATGCAGTCAACTGGCACAAAGATGTTCACATATGTGTAGGAAAGATGGTGCCACCTCCCACCGAAAGGATTTTGTCTACACGACATTAGTTTTGTCAGGAAAAATAAAGTTGGGTAATTTTTTAAAGCACCTTATAGCTACAATTCATTTTTACTATTATACTAAGCAAAATACAAATCTAGATCAGTGTGACTAAAAATAGTCAAGAGGTTATAAGTGGGGATTTAATCTCTACCTTTCTCTACAAAAGTGATATCATCAGTTATAACCAGAATTTGAACTTAGTTTACCAACTCTGTTTTGTATGCTGTGTCTCATGACATCAGTTCCTATTTCCCTGTCATCATTGCTATAATAGTAATGAGAGAGAATAGGAATAATGGTTTATTTATTGTCATATATGACAGAGAAGAAAATATACAATTAACAATGATAATGGTAACAATATACTTTCTCGGAGTGAGAAAATTAATCATTAACAAAAATAATAGCCTTAATGACATTAACATGGCATTATATACTGGATTTAAAAAAAATTGAAAATGAGTTCTTATAAGAATAGCAAAACATTAATAAAAGCAAATGATGATTTCTTTCATTTTTATCAAAGACAAAAGCTGCAGACTCCACTGATTGCACAAATGTACATCTGCAAATTATGGTTGGATAATAATGAGTTTTGTGATGAAGAGAGTTTTTGTTTTAATTACAAGGAATATTTGTCAGGAAAAAAAGTATCATAATGAAAAAGATAAAAGTAAAAAGAAGAATGAAGAAAATAGAAGAGTTAGTGTAAAAAGAAATGGCAATGAAAAAGAATATAAATATAATAGCATAAAATAAAAAAAATTATCACAAAAGAAAAAGTACTTATATTAAAATGAGTGAATAACTGAAAATTAGGATTGAGAGAAAAATGCTGACTGAAATTTAAAAGAAGAAAATGAATAAGAAAAATAGTTGATCATATGATGGAAAAGAAAGAATCTTGTTTTTGTTGGAAAGGAAAAAGAATGGAACATTGAAAAAATGGATGATGAAGAAACAAATGGAAAGAAAAATGAAGGAAAAAGTGAATATAAAGGTAATACAATAAGATACGAAAAATCACAAAAGAAAGAAAAAAAAAAAAAAAGAAATATTGAAAAAAATTGAAGAATGAATCAATAGGAGCAAATGGAAAGAAAAATGAAGAAAAGAAATACAAGGATAATAGAATAAGAAAAAAAATGCAAATCAAATTTACTTATATTAAAATTCGTGAATAACTGAAGATTAGAACCAAGAGAAGAATGCTGACTGAAATTCAAAAGAAAAAACATTAACTAGAAAAATAGTCACTTGTGATGGGAAAGAAAGAAAGAAACTTGGAAAGAAAAAAAAGAAACCTAGAAAGGAATGGAAGAAAGAGGAAAACAAACAAATGTAAAGAAAAATGAAAAAGAAAAAGCAAAAAAGAGTTAAAAAAAAAATGGATGATTTATTGTGCCAATGACAAAATAACATTAATTCAAAGCAGCTGAAAATGTTTCCTGACATGAGAGAAGAAAGATAAAAAGCTGAGAAAATCTGAAGAAGGTAAAATAAACGGCAAAATGGTTTATGCAATTTCAGTGAATCACATAAAGCAAAAATACAAAATTGATATCATAAATATATAATTCAAGCAACCTTAAAGAACAGAAGTTTACTTACCTTCTTGCATATCAAACATGTTCATTTAAGTCAGGTGGAATCTTGCATAAAGATTGATGAACAGTAAACCTTCTTTGAATATGTATCATTTTGATGACTAAAGGAAAAGTGTCTCCTCATAAAGGTTAACTATATATTTCTGTGCACTGGAGTAATGGATAGTGGCTCAGGATGAGAAATCAGAGAGCCAAGTTCAAATCCCAGTCAAGTTTGTTACATTCACTTATACACAAATACCCTTGGGAAAGGCATGAATCCATCTCTTCTCCCTTCAGTTATGAGAGGCTTATGGCCACATCATGCTTAAACACTGGTCCCTATATGATCACAGAAGTTAAGCAAGATCGAGCCTGGTTAGTATTTCACTGTGTGACTACTTTGGAATACCAGATGCTATAAACTTGGATGTACATGTGGTATAATGGAATTGTTAATCAGAGAGCCAAGTTCCAATTCCTGTAGTGTTCATAATATTCACTTACAGGCAAATACCCTTGGGAAAGGTATGAATCCACTTCTTTTTTCCCCAGCTATGAGTTAATTAGTAAGACTTGTATCACTAAACTATTATTATCTCTAAAAAAAAATTCTTCCAATATTTTTTGGTTTTAATAACCTGCAAATGGTTGATATGCCATAGAAAACAAATCAATCAATCAATCTAGCTATGGGTAAATAGCAGAATAGATTGGCCTTGATAGCCTTGGTTGGCAACTAGTCTAGGAGAACAACAACTTTGAATTCAAACCAACCTTGAGTGGGTTGGGCTCTGTCAGCTTATTATGCCCAAGATACGCTACTGCTGCTCTGGTGGCAGTACATGCATTGCATCTATAATCTTAATGGGTTATAGGACTCATGATCATGATTGTGATATATTTTGAATAAATTCTTGTTGCATCTGAGTTTTTGCTTTCCAGTCAACTTTGACTTTCAAAAATTTAAATGCAATGTTAATTGTTATCTTCTATCTTAATTCCTGTTCATTTATTTTTTTCTCATCTTCTCTTACCCTCAGTAACCTCTTCTGTCTTAGTGGCCTTATTACCTTGCTTGGGGTGAAATGATTAAAAAAATATTGGACCAAATCTCATATTATTTTGAAGGCAATCTTATTGGATTACATAGAGATTTGGCCAATGTTTAACCTTCATATTAAAAGGATGTTTATTTTCCCCTTGACACTACTGTTATTTTAACTACCTTCACAACATGGCAATGTTTACTGTTTCAAAAAATGATGATTAGAATTGTAATAAAACCTAAACATTTGAAAGTGAATTTATACATTTTTTTGTTCTAAGGGTGAAAGAAAATGAGATGTTAGTGAGGAATATAGAACAGTTTTCTCAGTTCAGTGATTAAAAAAATAAATTCAAGTGAATGAATCCTTTAGGTTTTAAACAAGACAATTCTTCACCTGATCTTCACTCATGATCATCACAAACATAAGTCCTATAACCCATTAGGGTCTTAGGGGCACCATATGTATTGCAATCACGGTAGAAGTGGTGTGTCTTGGACAAGATAGCTTGACAGAGTCCAACCCTCTTCAAGCTGGTTTAAATTCAGTTTTCCTTCTCCGAGACTGGCTGCCAATCTGTTCTGCTATTTACTCATAGCTAGTGAGGAGGATTTGGATTCATGCATTTCCCAAGGGTTCACATAAGTGAATGTAATGAATTCAACTGGAATTTGAACTTGGCTTTCCTCAATCTGACCTGCTAAATTTTATTCCACCATGCCACCTACAGAATCACAAACTAAAAAATTTATCAAACAACAAAAATCACACAACTTGATGACTTCCAACAGCAGCAACAGCTAAATTGGATGGCACATGTAATTAGAAAGAAAAATGATAAATAATGAAGATTTTGATTTTTTTACATGACCCTTGAGAAGTCTATTTTCCTGAAAAAAACCTTTTAAGAAAAAGAGAAATTTCAACTGGCAGTCAATTACAATTATCATTAAATATTATATTTTACTGGCCTTTATTTTATCTTAAAGTATGCAAATATTAGACTGTGTTCAATGCACTGATATTATGAATTGGAGGCTTGCTCACAATGACTTGTATTGGCATAAGATGAATTACAGTAATTAAAAAAAAAAAACATCCATCACTTATAGATCAGCAAATTTGGTAATAAAGATTGAGTATCCTTTATCTAAAATTCCCAAATCTGAAAACCTCCAAAATCCAAAAGTTTTTCAGGTGCTGACATGACTTGCCATAAACACAAAATTTCAGAAATCACTGAGAAATTTCCTAGGTGATGCGTAGCTGTTGTAAGTGACATCATCTGCCCTTGGTGGGGGTTCCCCAGCTCTGCTACATAGCCTACATTGGCACCAGTTTTTTGTTAGCAATTATCACAGCAACATTTGTGGATTACTTACCAGGTGTTTCTTGCTCAGTAAAGATATTCTCAATGTCAAAAAGTCCAGCAAATTCTCATATGGGTAGTGAAAAGAAAAGAAGTATATATTATACACATACAGAAAGTACAATACATTATTTTTACACAAAATCTTATTTCTCCACTTAAAAGTCCATATGAACATTACATGACTAGTGTCATTATCTGTATGTACATAAAATTTATTACATTTTATATAAAACTACTTTCAGGGTATATGTATAAGCTTTGTTATGAAATGTAAAGGGATATTGTGCTTATGCTTGGTTTCCTTTCCCAAGCTACCCCATTCTCAACCTGTAGTATGTCTGATTGGTTCAAGAAGGTCAAATTGGCAACAGATTTCAAAAGTGACCTAAAATTTTAATGTTAACTTGGTCAATGGATGGCTTGTTAATTTTAATGCCTCCAGAACAAAACTACTCTCTATTAATCATCTGAAACCCCCTTTCTCCCTTTCATCTGCATGGTTGATGCTAACCTTCAAGAGAGTAACTCGTGAATTCTTTGGCTAATGTTCTCTGTTGACCTGAAGTGTAAAGATTATATTGAATCAATTGCCAGGTCTTCTGCTAGGAAAGTTGGTTCACTGTGTCGTGCTAGATAATCTTTCTCTCCAGAATCTATCTTGCATATTTATAAGTTTACCATTGACCCATGTATGCTGCTATATTTCAGAGATTCTTAATAAAATCCAAAGAAGAATCTGCTATTGGTCCTGACTTGGCATCCCAGCTTAAGTCACTTTTCCCCTATTGTGATGTAGCTTCCTTCTGTTTTTTCTATAAATATTTCCATGGTAATTTTTCTGATGAACTTACCTTGATTTCATGCATTTAAGCACAGTACTAGATTGGTGACAAGGTCTCATCATTTTACAGTTGAATTGAATAGGGGTAAATATAAGTTATTTGCTAACACTTTCTTTTCTCACACCTCTTGCCTGTATAACTCTGTTCTGGCTTCTTGCTTTCCAACCAACTATGATTTTCAAAAGTTTAAAGGCAATGTCAGTCATTATCTAATGTTTTCTTGATTCCTGTTCTTTTAATGTTCTTTCCTTAATAATGTTTTTTTCTCCAATTCTATCATACTCAGTAACTCCTAAATGATTAAAAATTTTGCTATATATGTGTAAGTAGAAACAAACAAAGAGATATAGAAATAAAATGTCTACCGTGTGTTTATGGAAGCATAGAGATTTTTGTTTTCTTAATGGTTACCCCCAAAAATATCAGTCGCAAAATTTGAGTGTGACTACAAACATAGCTAAATCAACCAAATAAAACAGAGAAAAGGATTGAATGCAGTAAAAGCACTCTTGCAGGAAAGAAAAATGTACTGATCTTGAAAGCTACTAAGATTTAGTCTGTCACTATGTATGTGGGGAAGGGTGCAAGAACAGGTGGAATATATTTTTAATACCATTGATCCATTTCAGGGTAAAACAGGGTTTTATCTTCTTCCCTGACAAGACACTGAAAGCAATGAATCTCTCTGTCTGTCTGTTACAGTTCTTTCTTGTACTAGATTTGTTTTTTAATCAGCATGATCTTGTCAATATAGGCAAGTGATTTCTGCTCGTTTTCTTGTTGTTATTAATATCCATTTACCATTAACACCAGTTATGGCTACAGTGAATAACTGAAGTTCAAGCAGTGCAATGAAGTGAAAACACTACACATTATCAATTAATGGTAAGGTTGAAATGTTGAAAAGAGCGCTGCTGTGGTTTATTGGTGAAAATTTGTGTGAGAACTTTACAGTATTTCCCTGAATACTTTAATCTTGGTTAATTCAAATCAAGGGTCAGTTGTTATTTATCTCCCTTGTCTTCTTAATCCCCACTTCTCTTCCACTCATTTTACACACTTCAGTACCATTTCAACAATAGCCTTCTATCTTGAGTGACTCTTGAGCCTTGTCTTGGGTAATATTTAGTAGAAAAATAAAAACAAAGTACGATATTCTGAACTTCTCCCATCATTCATTATTTCTTCACATATAACTGTTTTTAGAGGCAAGAAAAAAAAAAAACAGTTTTTTTCTTTCAATTACTGTATACAAGACATTGTGAAAGAATCAATGTTGTAAAAATTTAATTGATTTTACACATACATACATACATATATATATATATATATATATATATATATATATATATATATATATATATATATATATATATATATATATATATATAATTGTATCCTTAAAGAAGGTTACAAACAGACAAAGGTGGTACTCGAGTGAAAGGAAGAGTAACACACGCATAGGTGAAAGAGAGAGAGAGGTTTATTGTAAAAGAGAATACGATACTGAAAGACAGGAAATTGGTTAGCAAGCTAGTAATTCCTAAAGCAAGTCCGCCAGGTATTTCCTATGTTTACTATATATATATGTACTGATATAGTCAGTCTACATATGCAATAGGGAGTGTGGGACATTCCATTACAACACCTCACCCTGAGATAATTATTCCATTAAATTTTGCTCAATACCTCTTCTTTTTGGGATCCGAATATAACTGTTTGACATTTTTCCTCTTCCTATCCTAGTACTTTTCTGTCTCACTATATATATATATATATATATATATATATATAAAGACATGAGAAAAAACTTTTTTATCAATTGCCTTGCCTTAATAAAATCCCTCAGAAGACAAAACATGTCAGCTAAGAATAGATTTTCCTCTTGTCTTTTTATTCATTTTGTTCCTTTGCTGATACACTCTATCTGAAAATTATATATATATATATATATATATATATATATATATATATATATATATATTTTGGGTTTATTTTTAAACTGACATTTTTATTACTTCAAAGTTGTGGTGTTTACTATGTATTTGTAATAGACATCCCATTTTTATTTATTAAACACTAAACAGTGTGTATCATGGCTAATAGTAATAAAATATATGAGAAGTGTCTGAAAAGTATTCAGACACAATTAAAAATTTATCATAAGACTATTATTTAAGAAGGAATGCATATCTAGATCTTTCTACACCACTATATGGACATTTGAAGTTTTTCAGCAGTAGTGCCTCCAACATTTTGGTAGGTGGTATTTTCTTTAGTGGAAACTTTGGAATAAAACAGACTGACTCAAGGGTTTAAAATAAATAATGTTTATTTATTTTCGTTAGAATGATGAGTAAGTTTTTTGGTATTTGCTGTAGCAAAATGTTCATTAATAAGGTAGATATTGGTAGCAGTTTGGAGAAAGTCTAGAGGTGGTAGTTTTAGTTAGACTATGATGGGGGTAGTAATAATAGTAGAAATAGGTCAGTGTCACTCTACTGTGCTTTTTTTTTTCTTTTAAGGAGAGCAAGAATATCATTAGCAGATGGCTTCTTCTACTTCTTCAGATGTGGCTGGTTTCTCTGTAGTAGCGTCTGTTTGCCCCTCTTGGTTTCTCTCCCCTTCTTTTAAGTTTATATCTGTTTTGACCAGGCTCTAAAGCTCTGGGATGAATATTGGTTTCAGCTAACATCAAAATGCTAATTTTTTTGACTGACCAAAATTATTTTATTTCTAGTGTTCCTTTCTTTTTCATTTTTTTTTTTTTTTTTTAATGAAAGTTATGTGTGAAGCATTCCTGATTTTTGGTGTTTTTCATTCAAAAATGTGTAGGCTCTGATCCTGCAAACTTCTGAAGCTTTTCTGCCAGGCACAGTCTTTCTTTTTTCTTTTTATTTGAGGATTGCCTTCTCGTGTTAGCTGAGAAAAGTATAGAAAGAGAAATTTAGAGAGAAAAAGAAAGAAATAAGGGTTTTAAAGGAAAAGGCAAATACCTTATTTTAATTTTAATTCTTTTACAATACCTTTATTTTAATTTTAATTCTTCTTGTTTATATATTTTATTTTTATCAAGACTCACTACATCATTCCCTATCTCACCTTCTTGCAATGAAGTTGCCATGTTTAAAATAAAGGAGCTCTCAACTAAAAAGAATGATGTAATTATGCAACATACTGAAGGTTTCAGCAAGAGGGCCATTGCCAAGATGCTAATTATCCATGTCAGTACCAATGGATTAATTATTCTGAAGGAGATGTTTAGTGGCACTAAAAACATTCCTCAAACTGGCACTTCACAGAAAATCCTTACATAAGAAACTTGAAAAAAAATGTTACGAAAAGTCAAAGTAAATCAATTGGTAACTCAAAGCAAGATCCAAGATGATTTAAGAGCAACTAAATAACATTGGTTAGTAAAAGAACTAATCAACAGCACTGGGTTAGTTTAAAATCCCATACTCCACGAAAAACACCTTTTATTGAAAACAAAGAACCAGTATTCTTGGATAAAGTTTTTTGTGAGAATTTATACAAGCCTCATAATACCAAAATCAAACAAATCAAAAAATTTAAATATCTGGGATATTTTAACAGAGGAATGAAAGTGTGTCACTGATATTCGAAGTTGCATTGGTATAGCCAAATATATATTCCAAAACCTAAGCAAAATATTGAGAAACAGAAAAACTTTGTTAGAAACAAAGAAAAGAATAACTAACTGTTATGTGATATCTGTCCTCTTATATGGCAGTGAATGCTGGACAATCTCTTCAAAGATGAAGAAGAGACTTGAAGCAACAGAAATGTGGCTCTACAGAAGGATGCTGAGGATACATGTTTGCAACAAGAAAGTTTTAGAGAAAATTGAAACAGAAAGGAAACATGCTTAACATTAGGAAGTGATAGTTGAAATTTCTAGGGCACATAATGATGAAAGAGGGCATGGAAAATCTGATAACTCACAGGACAGATTGAAACCAACACCTAACATACTTAGTTATATTGAGTAAATAGATGATGGAACTTGGTTTAGGAGAAATAACAAAAAGATAAAATTTATTGAGCTACAAAGTATAGGGATTTATGGAGAGCCATGATTGCCAATGTCCTGAGGGGACACATTACATAAGATGAAACTTTTGGCCACAACTCAGCCAGCCATGTATGGAGTAAAGCTGGATATATCCATAATAGAAAAATAAAAACATTGACTTCATATCATGAAGGTCAAAATGTCATGGTTTACTGGGTGCATAAGAAAACTTTAGATGATTGAAGTAACTATGAATGGAGTCATATTTTGGAAGCTTATTTATTATATTTTGTGCTACAGTTGGAGCATGAAGAGGGCCAGAATTTTCAGCAAGATAACAACTAAAGGCATATAGCTGAAATGAATAGTTCAGAACAAAGTTGAGGTGATTTAGTAAATTTCTTGACTTGAATCTAATTGAAAATTTATGACAAATTTTGAAAGATCAAATTGATCAGATGATCTCCAGAAACATTAACAATTTGAGGTCATTTGCTTGGAAATATGTGCTAACATTGCAAAAGAAGGACTTGTGAATGGCTATAAAAAATATCTCTGAGAAGTAATGGCAAACCAGGGCTATGCTTATGTGTATTAAAGTATGAAATCTGTACATCTAAATGCATTTTTCCACCTTTACAACTGGGAGCATTTTAATCTGCATTGTATGATTGAATTCTTTTTTTCTTGATCATTATCATGTTGTGCTCTTTCTACCTTTGTGAACTCTTGGCTCAATTCCCTTTTTTAAGAATTTCAATCATTGTTAGTTTTTATACAAAAATAAAAAAGGTGTATAAAACAATGATGTGTCTTATCACTGGATTTATTCAAATTATACAGTGAGGTGATTCTGAGAGAATTAGAAGTCTACCAAGACTTATTACTGATGGCCATAATCTTAACAACATAAGATATACAGATGATTGCAGACATAGAAAAAAAACTACAAGAACACTTACAGAAGGTATTGAAAGAAAGCAAGATGATCGGACAAAACATCAATTGCAAGAAGATGGAATGCTGGCTGTTAGTAAATGGAACAGCCCGGCATTCAAATTACAAATTTGTGATACCAGAATCAAACAAGTGGAATAATTTAAATATCTGGGAAGTGTGTTAGCAGAGGATGGAAAGTGCAACACTTAAATTTGAATGTACATCGGTTTAATGAAAGATGCCTTCCAAAAGCTAAGCAAAATATTAAGAAACAGGAAAATTTTGTTAGAAACAAAGAGAAGAGTATCAAACTGTTACATAATGTCAGTCCTCCTACTTGGCACATGAATGCTAGATAATCTCCTTGAAGATGAAAAAGAGACTTGAGGCAACAGAAATGTGGTTCTACAGAAGGATGCTGAGAATAATATGGGCTGAACTTTTGAGCAATGACAAATTTTTAAAGAAAATGGAAACAAAAAGGACACATACAGTTAACATCAGAAAGAGATACTTGAAATTTCCAAGGTATGAATGAGGGATTGGGAAATGTGGTACTCAAAGGACTGATTGAAGGCAAGGGGGCTAGAGGAAAACAATGCATAACCTATCTATCGAGCTTGTAAATGAATAACAGAACAGGGTTTAAGAAAGAAAACAAAAATACAAAATTTATTTAGAGGTACAAAGGACATGGACTTGTGGAGAACCTTGATTGCCAACATCCTGAAAGGACATGGAATATAGAAAAAAGATATATACCTGCAAGAGGCTAGAATGCTAAGGTCTTTTATTGAGACACCGTCTATCTGCCAATTAGGTGAAGACCCTTAACTTTGTACTAACCCAACCATTGTCATCTTCAGAACAGATTCATCTACACAATTTCACTCACTAGCCTTTAGTCAACCCATTGTATTATTTGTATGCACCTCCCAAGAGTATCACACATTGGGATTGATGTATGAGTAGGGATATTGGGGTAGAAAGTGGAATTGGCAAACTGTTCAAATTCCAACCTAGTCTGGGCATTCAATTTCACACAAATGCCCTTGAGAAAGGTATGACTCCATCTCTTCTCTTCTATCCACACCTATGGGCTAAATGATAAAATAGACCAGGCTGTTTAGCTTTGGATAGCAGCCAGTCTTCTTTAAAGTTCTGTGTTCCAGATGTGAGTGATCATGGCTCTCAACAACTTCCTATACTTTGTTTCTCTAAGCAAAATTTGATTTTTTTACTTTCTTTCCTACTCCCTGCTCTGCCATATATTAAATAAAAATATTAGCAATACATTTTTGAAAAATAAAATTAGCAGCAATACCTTTGACTCTCAACAAAAAATTATTTGCAAAAATATGTCAATGAAATCTGGTCTACAAACTGATTTTTTTTAAAAAGAATACATATTCTATTCATACAAATCTATTCTAAAATACTTGTCAGCATTAAATAACCCATTGAGGTTGATATAATGTAAAACAAAATAAACCAAACTGAGAAGAGAAACTTTGAATTTCAAACTCTGGAGAAGGTAATTACTCCACTATCTTTCCTAAAAATTCTTGTGAATAATAAAGAAAAATGTTTGGAGAGTGATGATCAGCTATGTCCTGAAGGCACATGGCATTAAAAAAATGCTGCAAAACAGAGTGTAATGAGAATTGGAAAAAAGAAAAATACTACTAATATTTTATTTTATTTTCTGAAAATTCGATTAAATGATAATAGGTAATTGCTAACACAAGCTAATGTCTGTGGCAAGTTTAATGGTAATCGCAAAAAACAATCTCACCTCACACATTTGTAAGTAGTTTTACTAGTCTCTCCTTTCTCTCTCTTTTTTTTTCTACTGTTTCTCTTTTAGGAATTTCACAAATAAATAATCTGTGAATCTATTTTGCATGTGACCAGAATTTGTTGATATTTGTACTGTAATCAAGTTTGGTAATCGGTGTCTGTCTGGGTCAACTTGTCTTCTCCAATCTTTCTCAAATAATTGTGTGATGTGATGTGATGGCAGTTTTGCACAGCAGACACTTAAAAAAAGGAAGGTAAAAAAAAAATAATGAACAAGTTATTTGACTTGGCAACAGGTAAACACACCTGATAAATAGAAGTTGAGATTGATAGAAATTAGATTGATTGCTGAAATAGGAAATGGTAATAACTAATGGAATGGAAAGAGGTTTCCTTATTTCAGTTCATAGAATCAAATTAAGTTTGATTGACATATTTCCTTTTTATAACCAGAGAAGTAGTTACAGTCAATCTTACTTTGGTGTGAGCAATATCTGGATTACTTAAAGTTAATTGAAGATTTAGTTACTTAAACATTAGTAATATTAGTACACAGCTTCTGAGTACAGTTAATATGTATATCACCTTTTCTGAGTTAATATTGATGTTTATCACATTTATTCTTACTTTGTTAGTTACTTTGGATTTAGTCTGAATTTTAACTCATTTTGTAAATGACAAAATACAATAAATGTGAAAAATAAAATTCAAGAAAGTAAATTTCTGTTAAAGAATGTTATCATTAGAGTACTTAAAAGTATTTTCATTTAAGTTGCTATGCATTTTAAAGCATATAAAATGCTCTACATAGCATATGTTTTGATGATCCTAGCTCTTCCGAAAGTTTATAGATCTTTAATCCCAAGGCAAATTTCATGAAGATTATGTAATTCTTTACATATTGTAACATTTGATGATCCTAGCTCTTCTGAAGTTTTAATGATCTTTACTCCAAAGTTAATTTAATGAAGCTTATGTAATGCTCTACATATGGTATCTTTTGCTGATCCTAGCTGTTTGGAAAGTTTACAGAGCTTTACTCCAAAGCTAATTTAATGAAGCTTATGTAATGATCTACATATGGTATCTTTTGCTGATCCTAGCTGTTTGGAAAGTTTACAGAGCTTTACTCCAAAGCTAATTTAATGAAGCTTATATAATGATCTACATATGGTATCTTTTTGATGATCCTAGCTGTTTGGAAAGTTTACAGAGCTTGACTCAAAGCTAATTTAATGAAGCTTATGTAATGATCTACATATGGTATCTTTTGCTGATCCTAGCTGTTTGGAAGGTTTACAGAGCTTTACTCCAAAGCTAATTTAATGAAGCTTATGTAATGATCTACATATGGTATCTTTTGCTGATCCTAGCTGTTTGGAAAGTTTACAGAGCTTTACTCCAAAGCTAATTTAATGAAGCTTATGTAATGATCTACATATGGTATCTTTTGCTGATCCTAGCTGTTTGGAAAGTTTACAGAGCTTTACTCCAAAGCTAATTTAATGAAGCTTATGTAATGATCTACATATGGTATCTTTTCTGATACTAGCTGTTTGGAAAGTTTACAGAGCTTTACTCCAAAGCTAATTTAATGAAGCTTATGTAATGATCTACATATGGTATCTTTTGCTGATCCTAGCTGTTTGGAAAGTTTACAGAGCTTTACTCCAAAAGCTAATTTAATGAAGCTTATGTAATGATCTACATATGGTATCTTTTGCTGATCCTAGCTGTTTGGAAAGTTTACAGAGCTTTACTCCAAAGCTAACCTTTTTAATGAAAACTTATGTAATGATCTACATATGGTATCTTTTGCTGATCCTAGCTGTTTGGAAAGTTTACAGAGCTTTACTCCAAAGCTAATTTAATGAAGCTTATGTAATGATCTACATTGGTATCTTTTGCTGATCCTAGCTGTTTGGAAAGTTTACAGAGCTTTACTCCAAAGCTAATTTAATGAGTCTTATGTAATGATCTACATATGGTATCTTTTGCTGATCCTAGCTGTTTGGAAAGTTTACAGAAATTTTTCCAAAGCTAATTTAATGAAGCTTATGTAATGATCTACATATGGTATCTTTTCATCATCTCAGTTCTTTTGGATTTTTTGCATGCTAGTGTTAAGGTTCTCTGCTATCTGACTTTTAAATTCTTTATCAACAACAGATGATTGTCTGTTTTTGTGCTTTATTTCAAGTGCTTCAGTCGGTTTTGCTCAGTACAGTTAGATTATGTTTGATTTCCTTTAACTTCCCAAATTCTGTCAGTAGTTTCAGCAATATTGAAACCCAGTTCAAGTTAATGCCTTAAAATTGCTAGAATCTTGTATCTACTATAATATCTGAAACAAAAATTACAGCTGAATGCTATTAGCAGTGATAGGGCATAAAATATATTTTTTTTAATACTAATGTTCATCTGATACAAAGCCCAATAGCTACTCAAGGTAGATGGTTACTGTATGCTGTTGTATGAGTGTAAGTAAAGGCAAGAAGTGCAGTTTATTAGCTTATGTAGGAAAGATGACAGTTAACCTTAGACTTGAATGGTATAATGGAATTGTAGATGCATTTTTAGATGCATACATGAAATAAGCTTTGGGGGAAGGTCTTTAAAAAGCAAAAAAATTCCAATAGTTTTGTACTAGAACAGTGGTTTCTAATCTTTTCTTTTATATTGAATCATTAATTTGTTTCTCATGGTTTATCAACCTTTTTGCATTTTTAAACCTGAAAATATTTTTAGTTTATAAGAATTTTTTGGAGATAATAATGATTTACTGTTACAGTATTTGCATATAAGTGAATATAATGAACCTGACAGGAACTGAAACTTTGCTCTCCAATTTCCCATTCTGAGGCATTATCCATTACACCACCTGCACATCCAAGCACCTGGTATTTTCAAGTAGTCACCCGTCTAGGTACTGGTGCATGTAGGATAGATTCTGGTGAGAAAATTTGTCTTACATGACACAATGAACCAACTTTCCTAACATCACATCTAACAATTGATTCAGTGTAATCTTTCCACTTCATGTCAATTGAAAATGTCAGCTTGAGAAGGCACAACATGTCACTCTCCTGCAGGTTAGCATCAGCCATGCTGATGGAAGGCAGAAAGGGTTCTCTCAGATGATTAAAAGAGTGCAGTTTTGTTTTGAAAATTAAGAAACCCAAAAATGATAAATTTTAAAAATCAAATTAAAATTAATCTTAGTGTAACAATAAATATTGAACACCCTGTATACTGAAAGGCACTAATCAATGCAGATATGTTAACACTGCACTGGTAAATAGAACAGAATTCATGCAACAGAGTTAGTGTCATGTGTTTATGTTTTGTTACATTTTGGCTTAACAATTACCTGAAGGTAAGCTCTGGCAGGAACATCCAAGAAGTGCTCACAGTGTCAGACCATAGAATCTGCCAGACTATTCGGTACAGATTTGTCTATATTCCACATCTCTTCAGGACATGAGCGATACTGGCTCTCTACAGCTTCCTATATTTTGTAACCCTTACTTATGTTTCCATTTTTATCATCCCTCCCACTCCATGTTCTGCGTCCATTCACATAAACTCACCAAATAGGTGGATTGCTGTTCCCTCCTGTCCTTTTTCACTTTTGATATGTCCTGTGAGTGTCAAATTTTCCAAGATCTCCTTCCTTGTGTCCCAGAAATTTTAGCTGTCTATTTCTGATTCTAAATATAAGTGGCCTTTTTGTTTCCATTTTCTTTAAAATTTCTTCATTACGGCCAAATTTTTAACATATCTCTAAAAATATAAATATACACACTTGTGCAAATTAATTGAAACAAAACGAATAATTCTGTTATTATTTGCTCTTTTTTTTTTAATATTTTTCCAATGAAACATGACCCAGTGCACATGTTAGTACTTCATATGTCCATTCCATGAAGTTGTTCTTTGCAGATTGACCATAGTTGCTCGATTGGATTTAAATTAGGAGAGTTTCCAGTCCAGTCTATAGTACTTTGATTTTCTCTCTAGTAAGGCTTGCCAGTGTGTTCATGCAGTGTTACAATTTCTGTATGCTTCCTTGGAGTAACGTTCATCACAGACAATGGTCATAAGACAACTAAGCGACAGTCGAGACAATAGTGTCTGGGCGGGAATAAAATCTGATGCAATCATGGATGACGCAATATTTTTCAAGGCCAAACAAATTTCATCATACACCTAGAAAATAGATTCGTATTACTGCATACTACTGCAAATGACCTAATCTGAAGAAAAAAATGGAAATCAATTACACCCTGTCACTACAATGGGTCTAAAACTGACCATATCATGAAGGTTGTATAGACAAAAAAATGAACAAATGCATATATAAAATGTTTGATCTATCCCAATGTTTTCAAAGAGTCAAATCATCTGACTACTATTTTAAAATTATACTGCAACCACCTCTCAACTCTCATGAAAACTTACTGCCTGCTTGAAACTGACTAGCACCTCCACTAAGGGGCATTACAACCCATGTTAATAAGTACTACATTGGCAACAAGGTCTCATCATTTTGAAATGGCTAGATATAACTGCAACTTTGATACTAATAGTTTCTTTTCTCACGCTTCTTGCTTGTGGAACTCTCTTCTGGCTTCTTGCTTTCCAGCCAATCTTGATTTTCAAAAATTTAAATACAATGTCAATCGTTATCTACTGTCTTCTTAATTTCTTGCTTCTTAATAATGTTTTCTTTTTCTTGTATTCTTTCATGCTCAGTAACCCCCTTGAGTCTTAGTAACTTTATTGCCTTCCTTGGTGTGAAATGATTAAAAAGAAAAGAAAACTGCTTATCAACTTTGAATTCCTCACTTATGTAAGTTGTTAAATATTAATCAACACTTTTCTTGCAAATATTTTTTGACTTCTTATTTCAATTTTTTCGTTCTTTTTCTCTCTTTGTTTCAAAACATTTTTCACCTTGTTTTTTTCTATAACTTCTTTATGCATTACAAAGCACTTTTATTTACTATCCTTTCCCCACTTCTCTTTCTCTCTCTAAATTATTCTCTCCCACTGTCTCACTCACCTCACCTGCATTTGTTTATATTTTACTTTATCACACTTTCTCTCCCTCCTTTTTTTCTCATCACCTCATTTCTCTTCACTCTCCACTTCACATTTCTCCCAAACTTCTCTCTTTCTCTTTCACTGTACATTAATTTTATTCTTGCTTTTCCTTCTATTCCACTCTCACTCTTTGACACCATGAAGAATGTGTGCAACACAAGAAAATTGTTGTAAAACTGATGTTATGGTGAATTCTTTTATAATGTGCAACAGATAGCTGTAAAAGTTTTATGATTAAAAACAAGAAATTTTTTTCAAGAGATATTGCTTTTTGTTTTTCTGGGGAAAAGAACCCCTTTTTTTGCTTGAAGTCACATGGTTCCTGCATGACTCTTTATTTAAAAGATTGATGATTTTGATTTAGCAGATACGCACGAACTTGTCATACAAATTGTGTCTGTGGAACATTGTGAGCTGTACTTTTACTTCTAATATGTACATTGCCACTGATGATAAACTGGTAGAATCTTTTTTATTTTATTTTTTTTTATCCATTCACCCCAAGCAAGGTGATAATGGCACTAAGTTGCAAGGGGTTAGTGAAAGTCAAAGAGAAAGAAAAGACTTTAGAAGGAACTGGAAACCTTGTAATACAGGGTTTCCAGTAAAAAAGCATTAAATTCTGAAAGAAATTTATTTAGCTATCATGATTCATGCACAAACTGAACAATCATCATAGATGTTTGAAATGTTTGCCTGAATCTTCAACACAAAGTTGTATTGCAGATAGTGTCAAGAGTAATTTCATTCCAAGTGTCAGTTAAGTTCCTCTTCAATGAATCAATATTGACAATGTTATAACAATGGTTTGCAAGTGAGTTAGTAGT
This sequence comes from Acanthosepion pharaonis, assembly GCA_903632075.3. Lineage (NCBI taxonomy): Eukaryota > Metazoa > Mollusca > Cephalopoda > Sepiida > Sepiidae > Acanthosepion > Acanthosepion pharaonis. The sequence goes on from CAHIKZ030001548.1 coordinate 349,747, forward strand.
ATATTCTAGATGCAGTAATCCATATTCAGATCTGGTCTTTTAAAGGGCCACTGAGATGGACCAATTAGAGCGGGTGTATTTTCTTGTAGAATAAATTTGCCACTTTTTTACTGGGCACCCTGTTGTATACATTCCAGAGTAGTATACATTTTAGAAGTATAGAGTTGAAGTAGATTTTAAAAGGAACCAGAAACCTAATCCTAATCAGGAAACAAGGGATAAACCCCTACTCCTATGTTTCAGCTCCCTGTTTTTCTCTTAGCCCTGATCAGCAACCTGATAATACACCAGAAATGGACATTCCACCTATTTTGCGATATTTCTATGACATAGTGTATATTAACAATAAATGTTGTTCAATATCTAATCCTTGTTATCCCTTTCTTTTGCAACCAAATGCTTAATATAACATCAGCAAGTTTTTATGATCAGTTTTTTTTATGCAAAAATAGGGGGTTGCACTTTACAGAGGTAATTTTTTGAAGAGGTTAAAAATCAGGCATGAACAAAAACAAAAGTACAGTATCTAAATCTTCATATAAGATATTTTACAGTAAGTGGTTTTCTTCACCATTTTGGAGTAGCTTTGTACAAAAAAGAATGAAGACAATTTATTTACTATAAAGTATGTCTAGGATGATGCCCAGTACTACAATATTTGACTACGGTAAGCCTACGAGTATTGCTTAGCAGGTGGGGTCACATTATACACAAGCTATATGAAAAAATCAGGTTTTTCACTATACATGAAACAGGCTTATACATATTTCTAATAAATGTAGTATTGTAAATGGGGAAAACAATTTAGATTTGAAATTTGATAATTTTGTAATCAGAGAAGCAACAGATACTAAAATAGATGCATGGTTGAGTGATTATAATATTTGCTTATAATCATCATTTGTTGGGAAGACGACTTCTTGATATTATCACCCTGGTGAGGTAACGTCAGCATGCAGCATGTTTGAAAAGTGCCTAAAAGCCATAACCCAAGTTTTGTGTGTGAAGTTCAGTTGACAGAACTGTTTGTAAGCTATTGTGACCAAGGGATTTTTTAAAATGTCTGGTCATGACAGATTATGGAATCTCTCCCAGAAACTCTAAATCCAGCTCAGCATAGTTGCAGTATAATTTACAGGTGGACTCTGTGGGTGTTGAAGAAACACAAATCTGCCTGAGCTGCTGTCTGCAACAAAGATTGGCTATCCACTTTCACAGACAGGTGTCTTCAGAAATATTATATATTTATATATATATACTGAAAATGACAGATATTTTATGTTGATTAATTTTAACGTTCATCTTTTCGGAATTATGAATACTCCTCAAACAAGGAGGGAATTCCATCAAGAATTATCCAATGTATATTTCGGAATGTAAAAGTAATAAAGTTTAAACTTTTGACTTTCTTAAGCCATCATCAGGGTAGGCAGCGATAAATTTGTTAGTTTAATAAAATTTTAGAAATGAACTTTGGATAATTTTTAACAGAATTTCCCTCTTGTTTGAGAAGGATTATTCAAAATTCGGAAAAGACAATCATTCAACATAAAATATTTATCATTTTCAATAGTATTTTCTTTAAAGAACATTTTTTGCCTAAATAAACAAAAGATATATATGTGTTTGTAGGATGTATAATAGTATCCAAAACAATGAGTGGAGATGAGACAAAGTGGAAAAACTTAATGAATGACTGTGTAAGGAAAATGTATTAGGATTTTTGAGGATAAGATAATAAACAAAGCAGGCACCTTAATGCACTCATAGCATCTGGAAAAACAGCACACATCACAAATTATCAAGAGCTATTGCAAAAAAAAAAAAAAAAATTTCTGGTTTTAAGTGAACTGATTTAAAATCCAACAACTCTAATACACATGCAGACACACATATAGATACACACACATGCATATATATATATATATATATATATATATATATATATATATATATATATATATATAAAAAGTTCATCCCAAGACACGAGGTTAATGGAATTAGAAAACAGAACAATTACTAAGAAGTTACTAAGGAGTGAGAACAATAGAAGAGTAATCAGGAGGACTATAGTTGCAATTGACATTGCATTTTAATTTTAGAACATTAAAGTTGACTGAAGAGCATGGAGTTGGAAGAGTGTTCCACAAGCAAGAAGTGCAAGAAAAGACACTGTTAGAAGTTATGTTTAGATCGAGCCAACTTGACTGTAAATTCATGAGACCTCAATGCCAGTCTAGTACTGCTTGTAAATTTATAAAGTCTAGTACCATAGTGAAGAGCTCATTTAAACAATAAAACAAACACTTTCTGGTATCTGGTCATCAGATCTGATAAGGTATTTAATTTATTGCCCCTCTTATCCTCAAAAACTCCTGTACATTTTCCTTACACACAATTTTGTCTTTCATTCTGAACTGAAGAGGTCAACAGTTCTTTCAAATTGCTACTAAATTTTTAACACTTACCGTATATACTCATGTAACATGCAATTAATAGAGCTGTAGTTTTTAATTACAGTAAATGGATATATAGCTTGGTCAACTGCAGAGCCAGAGCCAACAGTACATATGCTAATTTTATATCTCATGTATGATGTGACCCCCTTAAAATTAACTTGAAAATTAGGTCTTCAAAAGTCACATGATACATGAGTTTATATGGTAACTAACATATACCGTAACAACTGTAGATATTATAATCGTGAAGATATACAAGCAAGAAACCAATTATGATTTTTATAAAAAACAATGTAAGTATTCATTTTAATAATCTATATAATATATGCAAATGTCACTGTCACATGTTTTCAATTAAAGGGACACAACTCTCTAACTTTCAATAGCTCATATTACAGAAATTTTATAACTTGGAAATAAATTTGGGAATAATTAAAATTAATTGTGAAATGCAGCAAAAAATCAACCATGAAATAAAAATAATTGTTTGTACAGAAAGTAAGGGTCTATGTATGTCAAATTGTCTTTAAAATAACTGGCAGCAGAAGAATTATTGTTGAATTTTTAAAAGGTAAGCTTAATGCAGCGATCAATTTAGAGTTCTTCTGGAGTTTATTTTTGCCTATTGCAAAAAGAAATCTCTGCCAACAGAGAAGCAGATTGCATTCAAGCTCCAAGGCTGCAGCAAGGAAAAGAAAATCCATGCAAATGAAAACCCAGATCATTGGGCAGCCAGGAGAGGAGCTTCCAATGTTGAGAATATGCAAAGACTTAGGGACTCTCAAACTCCTGAACAAGCCAAAGGCCCAATCAAGATCCCTTTGTAGGAGCTATCTCAAATGTCTCTTGATAGGGTGGCTTTTATGCTAGGCAAATAATAAAGCTTTGATTTCTCAGTTCAGTTCTCTTAAGAGTAATTAAAGGAGAAATCTCAGGAATGCTGAACCAAATTACTAATTTACTACTCATACCTGTGGAAATTTCACGGTTTTGATATTTGAATTTCCTGATAAACCATAATTCTTGAGTTAATGATTGAATACACTCTTTGTGAGTTCTCTGACCATAAAATACCTGTGAAAATTCCTCCATTACATCATTAAATATTTAAGCTTAACAACTTTCACAAAATGTTGCAATAACAATCATAAGTAATAATGCAGGTCATTATTTAAAGAAGAGAGAATAAATGAAAAGATTTAAAATTGACAAATTTTTCCTTTTCACTGAAGCAGATGTGTAAGTGTTCTTACCTCCTCTCTCTTCTGCTTCTTTCCTTCTTTTTTTTTTGTTTTTCTCACTGAAACCAAGCTATGTCTCTGATATATCTTTTCTGGAATAGTCCATTGTTTATGAGGTATTTAAAGGGCATAATGTATATTCTAACTAAGGAATGAAAAAAACAATCAAAATTATGATATGATTGTACAGCTGCAAGGATACAAAATGGGGCTTAAAATTTCAGTAGATTGATACTGAATTTATTAAGTTTAGCCTTCTGAACATACAATAAACTTAGAAAAATAAATGTAAATTTATAAATCTACCATTCATCCATGCAATGAATACTGCTATCTATAAAATACAAATTTTATTGTAACCTCATTATGTAGAATAATGGATCATATGCAATACAGGTGAACAATTCAACAAGAAAAATTAAAAATATCCAATTTTTCTTGTTAAGAAGTTGCATAATTTTAACACATTCAACATTATGGATAAACAATAGTGAATTTTATATAGTGATTTTTTTGACACTCAGCATGAACAAAACAAATTCATGGATTTAAAAAACCCCAAAAAGAACCTAGAATGACGTCAAAATCCACAAAGATTTTTCATCTTTTAATAATCACTAGCAATAGAGCCCGGTGTTGCCCGGGGATGTAACAATAAGAGATAGATCAAGTATCGACCATCATAAAGACTGAAAAAAAAAATTGACAAAGATTATTGTTTAAGGTTGACGGACACACATGTCTTAATTAGTTTTCTTTTTTTTTCTTTTTTATGAATTGGTCAAACTCAAACAAAAACATTGTTTCAATCATTATGAGTCTACCGATTGAATAGAATTTTATTATAAACAATTGTCTTGTAAATGGAATTTTTAAAGCATTCTGAATGTAAAAATAAAGAAAAAAGTGTGCAAGACAATAAGAAACACTACCTGCCAAAAAAAAAGTGAAGTTTTAATTGAAATCGGTTGAAAAATGTAGGAAATCTGATCCCATATATAAAGGAACACACACACAAACAACCTGGATTTTATAATAAGTATAACTCGATATGAGTTGTCTCCCTTTCATTAATGCCTCTTAATAATGTTTTCAAATTGATTTTGTGCAAAAACAATTGTTTTTCTAATTTTTGGCGCTGTCAGAACCACTGCAAGGTAATTTTACATAGTCCTGTGAAGTTTTGTTGAAATCGGTTGAAAAATGTAGGAAATCCTATCCAATATATAAACGTACAGACACACACACACACACACACACACACACACACACACAATCTGCGTTTTATAATAAGTAAGATTTGTGCTTAGTTTAATTTGTAATGTATATAAATGTAATTAGAAAAAAGCAAATGTTAAGACACCTCCTTCCTCCAGTCTGGAGTGCTCAGGGGTAGTATGCAGCAGCCATGTCTCTAATTCATCACTCACATCTTGAGGTGTCTCTCTTGCTAAGAGTCATGCATTCTGTATTCTTACAATTGATGTTATATAAAAGAACTTGAATCTGTTTATCCACACTCTCCTACATCTCAATTTTCATAAGGTAGTATTCATATAAAATACAAATATTATTATAGCATAATTACATACAATAATCAATCATATGCAATATAGGTAAACAATTCAACTAGAAAAATTGAAAGTAAATACAATGTATCTAAATACAAATTAGTGACATATTATGAAAGATCATTCCATCTTAAATAAATCAACAATGTTTTTCAGCAACTTGACTTGAGATTTTTCTTGTTAAAATGTTGAATAATTTTAACACATTCAACATTATGAATAAAAAATAGTGAATTTTATATATAGTTTTTATAAGACTTAGCATGAGATAAAACAAATTCACAGATATAGAGGAAAAAAGAAAACCTCAGACTGGTGTTAAAATCCAGAAAAAAATTTTATCCTTTAATAGTCAGTTATGCTTAGTTTAATTTGTAACATATATAAATGTAAGTAAAAAAAAAAAAAAAGCAAATGTTGATAAGATAGCAAGGGTCACAAAGCAATATCCAGCCTTGTTGAGTGTTCAGTGAGGAGGTGGGGTTGTAGCAAGCACTGGGCTGCTGCCATATATGATCTGGTGCTCTTGAAGGATCTGTAACAAAATTGATTCAGATCTGGTATCTCTATATCAGTCACTTTCTCAACAAGAATTTTCATGGTAATTGTCCTGATGAGTTTTCCTACTTGGTGCCTCAACTGCATGAATTTAAGTATGTTACTTGATTGGCAACTAGGTCTCACTTTTTTTTACTGTTGAACTAGCTACCATTTCTTCTATTCTAACAGTTTCTTTTCTCTCACTTCTCAATTTCTTGTTTTTTTGCCACCTATGGTCTTCAAAAATTTAAATCACACATCAGTTGCCATCATTTTTTCTTCCTGAATCCTGTTCTTTATTGTAAAAAAAAACTTTCACTTCCAGTACCCCTGACATCATAGTGGTATTATTGCCTAGTTTTGGGTGAATTGATATAGAAAGAAATGATACCTCATTTACATATACTGTTTTAATGCCATGTTCATTTAGTGATCATAACACTCCCCAGAATCTTCTCTTATGTATCTTGATACTTCAAAATGTTGGTGATCATGGCTCTCCACAATTTCCTGTTTTTTGTAGCTCTTAGTAAATTTTAACTTCTGCTATCTCTCCTAATCCATGTTCTGCCAATCATTTACACAAACTTGTTTAGGTAGGGTGCTGTTTTGTCCTGTGCTGTTTTAACTCTAAGACCCAGGGGACAGCAACTCATAATGATTAATGGGCCAGATCGTTATAATGAAAAATTAAGGAAAATTAAATATGCTGACTCATGTCAACCTAAATATTTAAAACCATAATGAAAATAAACATTGAGAAATCGGAAAAACAAAAGAAAATCTAAAATTAAAAAACACCTAACAAAAATTACTTTTCCTCAAGGAACGTCAAAATACTTCAAAGTAAACAACCGAAGTGAAATGGATGAAATTATGACGTTTTAGGTTTGAAACTGTTATTGAAAATTGTTCCACAAACGAACCACACACACACACATCAAACAAAAATATACCCATACATATGAGTACAAATAGTTGCAAACATATACACTTACGTACATACACATGCGGCATCATCCACACATTCATGAGGCATGTATGTATAATAATATATGTTTAACTGTCTTTAGATTTCTGCTACCTTGCATGTCAGTCCCTCCTTGGCCTCTTTCACTTTATCGTTCCTTTCGCTTCTGTTATCTTTTAATGTAGCCAAGGGTCATAATAAATATGTATCCATTATTTGACATTAAACGTAGGTAACGCAACTTGGTAAAATAAGTCTCATGAAAGATAACTGGCAGATAGTCTAATATTTTTAGTGCACTGATATGTGTCAAATTTTCTAAGGCCTCTTTCCTCATTATTTAGCATAAAAATTTCAATTGTCTGTTTCTGATAAGTATACATGTCCTTTTTTTTCATTTTCTCTAGTTAAGTCCATAGTAATCTCAGCATCCTTCTGTAAAAGCACATTTCTGTTGCCTCCAGTTACGTCTTCATCTTCAAAGAGATTGTTCAGCATTCACTGCAAAATAAGAGGACCAATATTACATAACAGTTAAGTACTCTTTTCTTTGCTTTTAATGAGATTTTCTGTGTCTTAATACTTTGCTTAGCTTTTGGAAGGGATCTTTTGCTATCCTAATGAACATTTGGATTTTAGTGTCACACTTTACATTCTCTGTTAAAATAATTCCTAGTTTGTTTGTTTTTTTATTGTGTTCATACCAAGCAAAGCATTAAAGCCACTAGGATACAAGGAGTTACTGGGTGTGGAAGAATTAGAAAACAAACTTTACTAAACAGCAAGAACAAAAGAAGAGCAATCAGGAAGAGGGTAGACAGTGATTGACATTGCATTTCATGGAGTCAGAAGTGAGTTCCACAAGTGAGAAGTGTAAGAAAAGAAACTATTAGCATATAACTTATAATTCCATCGAGCCAACTCAACTTTAAATTGATGAGATCTTATTGCCAGTCTAGTACTGCATTTAAATTTCTAAAGTCTAGGTGCCATAGCTAAGACATCATCTGAACAATTTCCAACAAGTATTTACAGAAAAAGCAAAGGGAAGCAAATTTATGGTGATGAAAAAGTGAGTAAATCTGAGACACCAGATTAGAACCAATAATATTACTGATTATTCTTTGGATTTTATCAAGGACCTATTTAATATTTTGTACTTGCTTGATTTTGGCATCTCCAATTTGTAATTTATATGTTGGTCTCTTCCTTTTCCTGACAATCAAACATTCTCTCTTTTTACAATGTCCTTTCTTCTTGCTTTCCTTTACTACCTTCTGTAACAATTTCTGTATTTTCCTTTTTATGTCCACTATCAGCACTATATCAGTTATATATCTTAAGCTGTTAAGATTGTGGCTGCCAATAATCAATCCTGGTACTAATTCTCTCTGAATCACATCACTGTAATGGTTGAATAAGTCCGGTGAGGAGACACATCCTTTGTATTTTTGTATATTTCCTGAATTCATTTTCTATCTTTATGCAGGTGGTTTGCTTTTTGTATAAGTTCTGGATTAGTTTAATATCCTTCCCAAATATATCAACTTACCTAACAGATCAAATAGTTCTTTATAATGTTCTTTATCAAACAGGTTACTTTCCTTTATTATCAGTGAATTATCATGCATTCTTGGGAAAGATAGGACAGTGATTTCTCATTACCACCTCCACTTTTTAAAATAGAGTTTTTCTCCTTAAGACTGGTGATCACCTAAGGTTAGAGAATCTTGTCTCTCTTGCTATTTGCCCATGGCTGTAAGTAGGAAGAAGAGATGGTTTCCTGTATTTCACAAGACATTTGTGCAAAAGTGAAAGCAACTGACAAGCCTGGAATTTGAACTTGGCTTGTTGGTTTCATTATTTGTGCCAATACCCTTTGCATTACTCATACATCCCTCATTTACATATGCCAAGTAAATAATTTATTCTGTCCCTTTCACATTATGTACATCCAATAAAAAATAGAAACTTACCTATTTATGTTTCTTTGCATAATAAATATTGAACCCTAAGCCTTCCTTTCGATGGACGGATAAAAATTTAATGGAAAGACTTCAAAGAAAGGAACAGCGTTTTGTCTGTCAACCAAGAAACAGTTAATATAAAAGGGAAAACAGTATTCTAAGTCTGTTTGCTTTACACTGATTACATTTCCCACCCTTCAAGAATAAAGGAAGCAAAGGAGCACACACAAACACACACATATATATATATATATATATATATATAAATGTGCATGTGTAATATATATGAGAGAAAGAAGACATACATTGATACATAGTCTAAACACATACAAGTGTGTGTGCATGAGTAATATATATGAAAATACATACTCTGAGACAAACTCAATACATATACACACACGTGTTTGTATGAATGTGTATTAGTAATATATATGAGAGAAAAAGAAGACATATTTATAGACATTCAATATATATGTACATATGTATGTATATGTCTGAGTAATATGTAAGAAGACCTACATTGATACATATTCAATACACACATATACACATGTTTATGTGAATGCGCAATATTAATATATGATATATATGAGAGAAAGAAGACATACTATATGCATGCATGCATGCACACATACACACGTGTGTATGTATATGTCTGAGTATGAAAGAAGACATACTCTGATACATACTTAATACACACACACGTGTTTGTAATTAATTTATAATTAATATATATATATATATATATATATATATATATATATATGTGAAAAAGTTATACATTGATACTTATACAATATATATGTACACATACATACATAAGAATATATTTGTGTATATGTATATGTCTGAGTAATATATATGATAGAAGACATACACTGATACATATTCAATACACACACACACATTAGAAAAAATATGTTTGTACACATAAATCTATGAGAAAAATATTCATAGCTGAAAGTATTTATAAGCAGGATCCAATAAAGCATGCCCATATGATATGTTGTAAAAAACAAAGTACTAAAAATGCATCTTATACTGTTGATGGAGAAATACGGTAACAGAGAAATTAACTATTTTTATGCAGTATTCATTGAACAAAGAGTTAGCATCATTTCAGGTTGAAATTTATAACTTCTTTTTCTTAAAAAAATATTTTTTCAATATTTTTTAACTTACATCAACATATCTGATGCTGATCTCCAGCAACTCAGTGTACTTTCTTGGTCTCACATTTTCCCCTGACATGGAATGGTTATATTGAATCAGTTGCTAGGAAAGTTGATTTATTGCATTGTTCCAGACAAATGTGCTCATCAGAATCCATATTGCACATTTATAAACCTATCATCATTCATGCATTGCATATCACTGCCATATCGGGTCTGGTGCTCCTGCTATATATCTTAAGATTCTCAACTAGATAGGTCTGTAATGTTATTGGTCCTAACCTGGCATCTTGACTTCAGTCACTTTCCTACCACTATGATGTTTCTTTCCTATGTCTTTCATATAAATATTTTCATGGCAGGTGTTCTAATAAACTGACCTCCTTGGTATGCCAACTGCATGAATTAAATGTATTATGAGATTGGCAACTAGTTCTCATCATAGATGTAACTGTAATTTCTATTCCAATAGTTTCTTTTCTTGCACTTCTCATCTGTGGAACTCTCTTCTAGTTTCTTGCTTCCCTGCCACCTGCAATCTTCAAAAATTTAAAATGCAATACCAATCGCCATGTTCTCTATTCCTGGACCTGTTCTTTTATTGGTCTTTCTTCTTATCATTATCTTCTCATTATCTTTCACTCCCAGTATCTTAGTGGTATTATCACCTTGATTGGGATGAAATGATTAAAAAAAATGTTGATGAATTAATAGGACTGATGTGGCTATTTAGAAACATGAGTTTTCAGTGTAGAAGTATGCATGTTTCACACTAATAATATCAATTACAGACATGCACTTATATGCATATTATATACAGGGTGTGATGGGTAAATTGTTGCCATTTTATATTTTCAATTTTGTGCATGCATGCTGTTTGTTTTTGATTTTGTTGCACCCTCTGTGAGAAAAATAACACCATCACACAATTCACTCCACCAAAAATTTGGAAATGGCATGCTGTACTGCTTGGAATTCAGACTGGAGGCTTCAATATGAACATTTCAGAGTGTTTGGGTGTCAATCTGAGGACAGTGCAAAGGATTCTGAAAGAGTTAGATAAGACTAATTATGAAGGAGAAACTCACTCTGATCATTCTGATAAGAAAAGAACTCCTAAATTTGTTGGTGACAGCTTCAGAGACAACAGAGAGGCTTACATCAAGTGCCTTGAAGAAGTAGTGCTGCCCTTGGTCAAGAGGATGGCTGCTGGAAGACCCTATGTCTGGCAACAGGATTTTGCACCATGCTACACAAACAGGAGAACCCAGTCATGTCTGTCAGACAATTTCTGCAACCACATCATACCTTACATCTGGCCACATAACTCCCCAAACTCCAGTCCCCTTGATTAATATATGTAGGATGCAGTTGAGTGAGAGACCAACAAAACTCCTTGTAATACCAAAGATGAACTGAAGGTGAGGATTATGGCATCATTCACCAACTTAAACACGGAAACTGTCTAGAAGAGTTGCAAGAGATTTTGAATTTGTCTGAAAGCTGTAGTTGAAGCCAATGGCAATTTTATCGAATAAATCTACTCATTAGTATTTGAAGATATTTTTGTGTAATTTTGCTAAATATATCTGTTAAAATGAAATGTCAGTGTTATTTTCATTTTTGCATAATTTAGATGGCAATTTATCCATCGCATCATGTACATATGGCATCCATCTGTCTCAAGAGACCATGGATCTGCGCCCAAAGTTATTCCTCAGCTGCTGGTGGTGACACAGAATCTGTTATAGTTTTACATTCTCACATGGGAGTGACAGTCACAACTGCAATGAATGCATGTGAAGATGCTCTACCCCGATGTCACCATGTGTTTTCTTTCCATTGAGCATATTTCTCCCCAGCAGCAAGCCTCTGTTTCTCCACTTTGTGCTCTAACCTTTAGTGTAAATCATGTTTCCAATGTGAGCAATCATTGGCGATGTCTTCCATTTCTCAGTGGAATATATATATATATATATATATATATATATATATATATATATATATATGGAAAACTAATGGATTTTTTAATTCAACATTACTGTATATACTCAAGTATAGTGTGAGTTTTTGTGATTCAATTCAATTTGAGCTAGCTCCTGCGAAGGACTCTTGATTTGGCCTTTGGCTTGTTCAGGAGTTTGAGAGTCCCTAAGTCTTTGCATATTCTCAACATTGGAAGCTCTCCTGGTTGCCCAATGATCTGGGTTTTCATTTGCATGGATTTTCTTTTCCTTGCTGCAGCCTTGGAGCTTGAATGCAATCTGCATCTCTGTTGGCAGAGATTTCTTTTTGCAATAGGCAAAAATAAACTCAAGAAGAACTCTAAATTGATTGCTGCATTAAGCTTACCTTTTAAAAATGACACTATACACAAGTACTTTTTTTGAAGAGGGTAAAAATCAGGTGTAAACAAAAATAAAAGTACGGCATTTAAATCTGTCAAATTTTTTCTCACCATTTTTGGGTAGCTTTGTCCTAAAATGGATGAAGAACATGAAATATGTCCAGGATGAATCCCAATACTGTGATATTTGACTCCTGTAGACTTACTACTATTGCTCTAGAAGCTGGGGTTGCATTATCAAAAAATCAAGTTTTTCATATAAAAATTTTGGGGGGCCTCACTATACATGAAGTTGGCTTATATATGAGTATATACAATAATTACTATTACTATAAACATTATATTTGGTGGGTACACATAATTGAAGAGACATCTCATTTTTTAAATTGTGAAATGAATGCCTGTCAGCCTACAGACTGAAATTCTGAATAAAAATAATGTGCCTCCCAACAGAAGGATGTCTACTCATTAAATATATCATTTATAGTAATACAAAATAATGTCAACTTCAGAAAACTTCATTAATTAATTAAAATTCACATTTCGGGTACGAAAATAAATTTAGCAGTTATAAGCTATGAAAGCTCCTTGTAGCTTAATGGTAAAACACGCTTGGCTCAAATGCAGTTTCCCTGATTAAGAAGGAAATACAGGTTTGTTTCCTGACAAAGGGCACTTTATCTTTATTAAGACTTTCAATTAAAACTTTAGACATTAATTTAACTTTTTAAAATCAGTAATATCTACTCAAAAATATTTTTTTAATCATGTTCACCTTATGCAAGGCAATAAAGCCACTGAAACACAAGGTTTTACAGGGTGTGGAAGAGTTAGAAATAGAAACATTGCAAAGGAGCAAGAACAAAAGATTAATCAGGTGGACAATTGATAGCAATTGACATTGCATTTAAACTTTTGCAGTTTAAAATTGGTTAGAAAGCATGGATCCAGAAGGAAGTTCCACAACTGAGAAGTGTGAGAAAAGAAACTGTTAGCATAGAATTTACAGTTACATCTCGCCAACTCATCTGTAAATTGGTGAGATCTCATTGCCACTTCAGTACTGCACTTAAATTCAGAGTCTAGGCACCATAGTGAAGAGCTTACCCAAACAATTACCATGAAAGTATTTATAGAAAAAGCAAAGGGAGGCAGCCCTACATCAGTGGGAAAGTGACTGAAGCCAACACGCCAGATCAAGTCCAACAATAATGCTGATTCTTCTTTTGATTTTATCAAGAAGCTCTAGTTAAATAACAGGAGAACTGGACTATTTGTGGCAGCAATATTCTAAGCATTCTTATAAATATGTAAAATATATTCTGGAGAGAAAAATTGTCTTGCATATCACAGTGAATTAATTTTCCTAGCAGCAGACCTAGCAATGGATTCAGTATAGTCTTTCCACTTCATGTCAGCCAAGTACATTAGCCCAAGAAGATGCAACAAGTCACTCTCCTGTGCCCATTAAAAATAATGTTTATAGTAATAATATATATATTCATGGCCCTCAATGATAGTACAACTCGGAGTTTCATGCATAAAGCAACCTTCAGTTGCTGATTATAGACTATAAGAATATAATCCAATATTATTTCTTATTACTTAAAGGGTTATATTTCATGGATACATATGTTTGTGTAGGCATCCTGTTTTTTTTTTTTAAACAGTGTGAATTTATATCTGCTGTGTATTCAAGGGTCTTAATAAAGAAAATAATCCCTTTGGCAGGTTTCAAACTTATAAATGAAACACAGGTTTTAACCATGCCAGAGGGTACATTTTCTTTATTAAGACTCAAGTGAACAGGCCAATAGATGAAAATTTATACTATTTAAAAGAATTGGTATGCCTACTAAAACATATCTGAATGTATGAGCTGAAGTAAAATATTATTCAAATGAACTTTCATCTTTGACACCTTGAATTTATGAATTTAAGCACAGTGCTGTGGTGTAGTGGATATTAACTTGGAAAGAAAAATCTAAGAGCCGAGTTCAAATTCCAGTTGGGTTTGTTTCATTCACTTACATGCAAATACCCTTGGCTAAGGTATGAATCCATCTCTTCTCCTCCCAGCTATGGGTTGGATTGCAGGACAGACTGGGTCCTATAGCCTTGGTTGGAAACAAGTCTACAGCCTACTGTGGGGAAAGTCATGAACCAAACAAGACATGTTCATCCAAGTATGTATCATGTATGATACTTAGCTGACTGACTAGATTGGCAACTAGGTCTCATTTTACAGTTGAAATGGCTAGATGTAACCATAAGTTCTATGCTAACAGTTTCTTCTATCACACTTCTTACTCATGGAACTCTCTTCTGAATTCTTGCTTTCCAGTCAACTTTGATCTTCAAAAATTTAAATGCAATGCCAATCATTATCTTGTCTTTTTAATTCCTGTTTTTTTTTTAATTTCTTAATCTTTTTCTTTTTTTCATACTCTTTCACACTCAGTACATTATTGCCTTGATTGGGGTCAAATGATTAAACAAAGAAAAAAGAAAATACCTGATAGAACATATTGTATTTGAAACATGGAGAATTTTGTTATTACTTAATGAAGACAATAATTTTGTAATAAATCATTTTCACAGGGGATAAATATTGGCAGTTGATGTATTTGCTGGCAGATAAGATATTCACCTAAAATAAATATCCAAATATTACATTGTGTCTGAGGCACAGCATTATGTTGGGTAAGTGATCAAAACTTGGTATGCCATGTTTTTAATGACAATAATATAATACCTTAGCCATGAAAAGTAGTCTCACATTATTTATTATACCAAATGAAATATATAATTAAGAAATGTCTATTTTACAGTCTTTGTCATCAAATGAAAATGTTTCATTGTCATTATTCACAGTAGAACAGCATATTAACATGAACTTGAAAATACTAAATCATGCACAGATATGACACTGATCTATGATGTGACACTTTGATCCAATGCAAAGCACACAAATACTCCAATCTTTGACAGCAGTGCAGCGTTCATTCTCAGCAATGCCACTACTCACAAATAGGGATAGTGTTCTTCATTATCTTTGCAAATTTCTAGCCTAAAAGAAAAAAAAAATTAATTCCATTTGTTTCTGGTCATTTTTTAGTGAAAAAATACTGAGAAAAGTAGAAAATATATTTCATGGAAAAATTGTTCTGTGAAAGCCACAAATATTTTCTTGTCCAGACATTAGCAATAAAAGAGAAATTATAATCTTACACCCAATGGTTAAAAAAAGGGTTCATTGTTTGGTTAATTTTATGACATGTTAACCATTGTTGGATTAAATCCATAGAACAGGAAATAGGCAAACTCAGTTCTCTATGAAAAAAGAAAATTATTTCCATGTTAAAACCTTCCCTTGGGTCCAATGAGTATGCATACCAAATTTATGGGCCTTACATGAAAAAGTTCAGTTGTATATAGCAAACAGACAGATAAATTCTTCTCAATTTTTATATATATATATATATATATATATATATTTAGGCATATCTGATTGAATAAATTACAAATTATGTCTGCTTATTTTTATCACAATCCTTTCAGGTTCACAAATATTTTACCATATATTACAATTAAATAAGGCAAGAAATGCACTGTAACAGTGGGAATCACTTTTACTTCCCAAGTACTGCCCATCTCTTTCTGAGGTCATCATCAGGGGAAATAAAAGTAATTCTCACTGTTACAGTGCATTTCTTGCCTTATTTAATTGTAATATATGAAAAAATATTTGTGAATATGAAAGGATTATGATAAAAATAAGCAGAAATAATGTTTGTAATTTATTCAGTTAGACATGCCTAAAAGAGAATTTGCTGCCTAAATACGCAAATATATATGTATGTCTGTATAGATAGGTAGTGTCTACCCTGAATAAAATAGATCAGCAGCTACATTTTCTTTCAGTGGCACAATATGCGCCCAAATCCAACAAAATTATGAAGGTTACTCTGATTATTATGAATGAAATGCAAAATATTTTATTTTTTTTGTAGATATACTACATAAAGGTCACAAGCTGCCTACCCTGAGTAATTACTGACAGCACATGCCTGATGAATATATAGTTTAAATGTATGCTACATTTATGGATTAAAGTGTTCAATATCAGAAATAGAGTGTACATAAATATAAATATGTGCACTTTGAGATCAACACTCAGTGGTGACAGTCTGTTTCATCCTTAAATGTAATCTTCAGGCCAGAAAATTGTGTTTAATTTAAGCATGAAACAAATTGTCACCACTGGGACTTGACCACAATCTCCACTTATATTAGGATCAAATATGGATTGGAATCCAACAGAATAAGACAAAGAACAAATAGGAAATGTTTATCAATCTAACATGTTTCGCTTTTATTAAACTTCATCAGAGAAGGAGATATGGAGAAAAAGAAAAATTCTGCTATTTTTACTTTTGTGTTATTTGATTTTCATTGGTCATTCATGTATCACACGCATTCCACTCTTTTAAATCAATTAGTATAATTTGCAGCATTTCAAATTCAGTAAGAGATGATGTGTCCATCCAAATTTTTAAGAAGTTAACGGATTCCAAGCCTACCTGAAAAAAAACCCATAAATATTATATATATATATATATATATATATATGTATGTATGTATATATATATATATATTGTAATTTTCTGTCATCTTAATTGTTCTTTTATTCTCCTCTCTTCTTAATATATATGTATATATGCATATGTGTGGGGATATATATATATATATATATATGTGTGTGTATGTCTATATATATATATATATTTATATATATTTAATATCTTTGTGTATATATATCTGTATTATTAGATGTCATATTTTTAAACATATATTTTATAGAAAATCTGTTTTTATATATTAGTATATGAATAATTGCGTATGTCCCTCTGTACATGCAAATAAGAAGACATTGTATATTTTTATTTATATATTTTGCCTGAGGTCGCTGTTGACATTTTCTTTATTTCATAAACAAGCACTTGCTTGATGCTATGAGAGATTTAACTGTTCAAAGATGATAGTTGAAATACTTATTTCTGCTGTTTTTTTTCCACCTCCAGTTTTTTTTTTTTTTTTTTTTTTTCTCTCCTTTCTTTCCAATATCTATCCTAACCTGACCTCTTTGAAGTTGTCTTCTTTTTTATCTCTTTCTAAAAATTCTGTACTGAAAAATCCTTAAAACTCACAGCAATTAGTTTTGGAACAGTGGCACGCTTTCCCTAAAAATATGGAGCATCTTACACTATGACATTTCATTAAAGATATCTCTCTTCAATTGCCACATCTCTATCATAACATAGATTATTATAACTTTCCACAACTTCCTTTTCTGATATCTGTTAACTCTGCTTAGCTATATTCATAGAAAGATTGTGCCTTCTCCACAGTTTTGAATTCTTATTTTCTTTCTCTTAGACTAGTTGAACATAAAATTTAGCAAGCCCAGTCTACCATGCTAATTTACCTATACCTAGGGGCAGAAAACATGGATTCATACCTATTCCAAGGTAATTAGTAAACACAGAATTTGCTTCAATGATTCCATGATATAACAGGTGATATATAAGCACCCACCCAAAAGGGAAAAGAAATAGTCTCTTACTTCCTTGTGTGAAGAAGAATCCGCATTTGAAGAAAACTACCAACGTCATTGGTTTTATATATTAGATTTTCAATTCTCTATCTGAAATATGTTTAAGTTTCATATTTCAGTCTTTGTTAGTCATTGAAAATCAGCAAAAGGGGATTGTCAGTGGCAGGGCAGTTTCAAGGGTCTCATTCCCCTCCTTGAATATGTCTCCCACTCAGCTACATCTCTTTTTATAAGGTAGTATTCATAAAAATATAAATTTTATTCTAACCTAATAATGCAATATAAATAATTCAAAAAGAAACGTTGAAAATAAATACAACATACTTAAATATAAATTGTAAACTTGACATAGTAGATCATTTCATCTTAAATAAATCAACAATGTTTTGGCCACATTGGGTTATTTTTGAAAGCACAGCCCTATTAAATTTTGAATTTCACTAATTGTGACATTTGGAGCTACATTTGAAAAATAATAACAAAGAATAATATAAGATGGCCAGCTTGGATTATTTTTGAAAGCCCAGCCCTATTAAATTTTGAATTTCACAACTTTTGGAGCTACTTTTTAAAAGAAGCAGAACTAACTTGTGCAAAAACATTTGAAATTTTAGTAGTTGTGGGCTTTCAAATGTATTTCAATTTGCTAGTTGTAGCCTGATCTGATAACACTGGTTCTCTATATAATTAATAGATTTAATTAAGAAAAAATGTCGGTAATTGAGATTTAATAAAACTTTCTTTCATAGATTTGATTCCGTTTTATAAATGTAATAGACATTAGTGAGTGAATTCAATCATATTTTTTTCTCTTTTTAGTTTTAACTGTGTTTGAATGTATGACAACTGAATCAATGAAAACTTCTAGCTCCAGACAAAGAATTTCTTTGCCTAAGGCTTCCTTTACTCTTTTGAAAATATCATAAGCTAAATACCTGTTTATAATAAGAAATTAACAGAAAAATTAAAGACATGAGAGCACATTGACCTTTAGTGAACTCAACTTACAAAATTCTTCTATGTGCCATCAACCTTCAGGATGTGGCCGATTCTGGCTCTCAACAACTTTCAGTACTTTGTGGCCCTTAGCAGCATTTCTCCCTTTGCCAAGCCCCCCCCCACCACCACCACCAATTTTACCATCCATTCGCACAATTTTCTTTTTCTTTATCTCATATTCTTTCAGACTTTGTAACTCATTGCATCTTTGTGGTGGGAACTTCAACGTGGTGTAATGGTTACCAAGCTTCTTTCATTAGATCAGTTATGACTGAGTAGTTAGTTAGATTCTCACTGGGTGCCCCTGCACTTTCTGCCTTGTGTGACATTTAAGCTACACTTAGAAAACCACTATTACATCTTAATGACTTTATTGACTTGTTTAAGGAGAAACACAAGCTTGTCAGGTAAATGAGGCATTGCCTTCCGCTATCTCTCTTCTCCTTAACATGCCCTATGGGAGTTAAGTTTTCCAAGACCTCTGACCTCTTTAGATGTCCAAGAACACTGTCTCTTTCTGATTCTGTTATACTCAGAATCAGAAAGAAACAGCTGTTCTTTGTTGTTATTTTCTTTAATACTTCCTCATTGCTTATGTGTTCTTTCCATGGAATTCTCAGTATCCTTCTTTAGAACCACACTTCTATTGCCTTCAGCTTCCTCTTCATCTGTGCAGAGATTGTCCAGAATTCACTGTCATATAAGAGGATTGACATCACATAGCAATTCAGCAATCATTTCTTTGTTTCTAATGAAATTTTCCTATTTCTTACTACTCTGATTGGCTTTTGGAAGGTATCTTTAACTAATTTGATGCATGTCCAGACTTTGGTGTCGAATTCTCTATCCTCTGTTAAAATGCTTCCCACATATTTAAATTTCTGTACTTGTTTGACGTTGACATCTTTAATACATAGTTTGCATCATGGACATTTTCTCTTGCTGACAACCATGCTGTCTTCTTAAAGTTGATGGCTAACCATTTTTTCTCACTTTCCTTTACTCTTTGCCTAGAAGGTCTTGTGATTTTCTTTCTGTAAACTAGTGACATCAAAATCTCATTGCTTAATTCTGCAATATTAGAAGTACCCTACAACATAATAACTACCCCAGGTACATGACAGCAACTCCCACAAACTGGGATAGAATGGTAGAGAACGATAACAACACTCAGAAAACAGCCATGGTCTGCTTACCCTATGTGAAGGGATTATTGGAAAAAATACAAAAGATCTGTAGTCCATATAATATCAGGATGATCTTCAAAAGTGGGTCAACACTTCATAGATACCTCTTCCAAGTAAGACCTCAATAGAGGAGAACATGATTAAGGACTGTGTGTATGCCATCCCATGCAGCTGTAGTAAGAAATATAAAGGAGAAACAGCTTGCTCCCTTAAGATAAGACTTCAGGAACACTGTAAAGCTTTAACATAGGTACCTCCACGAGATCGCTAAAAAAAGAGTATAGCATGATGAAAAAGATGCCAAACTTGACGAAAACAAAATTTTATCGACTAAATTTTTGTTATTATTAAGAGGAAAGATCAAAGTATTTTGGGGGTATTTTTTCCATTTTTTAATCGTTCCTAGCACGTCCGAAATTTTCGTTAAAAATCTAGTTTTTTTTTGAGTCAGCAAAATTGATCATTTTTTTCCATTTAAAAAAAAAAAACTGGAAATCTCACTTTGAAATTCTTTTAAATATCAATTATCATTTTTTCAAAACTTATTTTAAGAAAATCAGAAATTATAATGTTTATTTAAAAATATTTTGAAAAAAAACTTAGCTTTTTGTTAAAAAAAGATGTAATTTGAAAATAAAACAAAGCAGGTCATAAACTTTCGCGTCTCTTGACAGGTGATGAATGACATATTTACGAATTCCATGAGGCTAATTTGTTCTACGGAAGGAGAAAAAGTGAAATAATTTACATTTAAGTGAACAAATTATTTACCTCGTTATTTTTAACAAAAAACTTTCAGCGGTCTCTTTTTTTTTTTTTTTTTTTTTTGTACTTAGCTTTCACCTTTACGTTTATGATGCTTTTTATGGAAAATATATTCTAAAGAAATTAAAATAAGACTGTTAAGAGTGACATTAAATTTCATATTTCATAAGAAAGGTATCTAATTAATTTATAGGTACCTTTCTTATGAAATTTTATCAGAATTGTACATAAAATACTATAATTTTATGTACATTTATTACATTTTACTGTTATTTGTATTTGCATTCATTTTATTATTAATTTTGATATTTCATTTATGGAAAAATGTCATAACTGAGATTAATATAAAAATAAGATCATATAAATTTCATAAGATGATACTGATACTTGTAGGTACCCTTCTCAGTTGAAATTGAAAAAATCAAATTAACTTCTCCACACGTGTTTCGCAAAAAGTAAAGGCCTTAACAGCGGAGAACAATGCTTAACTCAAATAACGCAACTTAATTATATTCTGGTTGGTCTTCCGTACTTTATAATTACAGCCCGGTTATAAGCACAAAATTACATTTCTTAATTACTGCGGATCTTCTGATTAGTCAAAATGATACAATTTACAACGCGCTAAAAAAGATCTATCTCATAAGGACACTTAGGAAAGCCGATGCGGCTTTTAACTAATTTTATAATATTTTAACAACTTAAATGTAAAATCTATTATAATTAAAGAAATAACAAATAATTGTATTAAAATTCATTTTTCATCAAAAAAAAATTTTTTTGCTTTCAGAAAATATTGTCCATATTCATAAAAACAACTAAAACAAATAAAAGCATTTGAAATTAAATAATATCTTTGTTTTATTGAGTTTTGTATGTTACAATTCAGAGCTGATTTTCAGGTACTGGGGATCCAATTAAAAAAAAAAAAAAACATGATTTGCATTCCTCAAAGCCCTGTATTTTTTTTAATTATTGTAATCACTAAAACCGATGTGATCGAATTTCTAGCTTTTTTCATAAAATTAGTTAGAGGGGGGGTAATAAATATTTTAAAAATATTTCTACCATGACTTTAATAAAAAAAAATATTTATAATAATTTTGATCATCTGTGAATAGTTCCTGAAAGTTTTCATTAACATCCGACAATTATTTCTATTTTTGCACGATTTTTCAAATTAATGTGTGTCATAAAAAAAAACGTGCTAAAAATTGTCTATGTTATTTACTAGTTCCACTGATACAAATAGAAACAAGGTTTTTTTAATCAAAATTTAGAATGTTCTAAAAAGAAGGAAAAAATTTTTAAATAATAAAAAAAACTTTGGTCTTTCCTCTTAATAATAACATAAGCATTTAGACAATAAAATTTTGTTTTCGGCAAGGTTGGCGTCTTTTTCATCAAGCTATGCTCTTTTTTTAGTGATTTTGTGGAGGTTCCTACATCATTTTCATTTTAGTTAACCACATATGGAGGGAATTTTAAGTCGATTTTTTTGTGGGATATTAAGGTTGAAATAATAGACAGAGAACATCGTTTGTAAAATATCAAAAACTTAAAGGAATCAGTGCATATGCTAGACCACAAAAATCTCCTAAGCCAGCCAAACATAGAAATAAATAAAATATGAGAACCAGTAATATGAAGTGCTAGAGAAAAACAACAAAATTGTAATATGAGCTCTGGTAAAAAAAGGAATTTTACTGAGATATTAGTCTTATAAGTCCCAAAAGGCCATACACTGGTGTCCTTTATGATACATGGCCTAGGAGATAAAAGTGTTGGTTGAATACAGTAACTTGACTCAAAGAGTTCTATACGTAGCCACAGCAGATATGAACAGAAACTTATATTATTCCGTATTTGTAGAGCATTATTCTGCATTTTACTCAATCACAAGTTTATCAGTTGTCTCTTTGTATAAAGAAGATAAAGTCAACTCTGAGTAAAACCCAGAAATGTGATGTGACAATTTTTGTCTGAAATTATTTTGATATTTCAAGGAAGACATGATAAATCCCATTGATATGCTATTAATATGAACATAGTTTTAAATGTCATAATTCTCAGACACAGAGAAACAAAATAATAATTCTACCAAGCATGTAAATAATATACAGTGATGCAAAATTTGTTTAATCCCAAATTTCAAGTTAAATTTGAAGATAATAGCATTTAAAAAAATCAAATATAAATCTTTTTGTGTTTGAGTTCTTTTGACATTTTCATCTTTCAATCATCTTTTAGCTTTTATAAAGTTGCGATTCATTTTTAGAACATTGTCACAATTACTGTTATTTCTTTATTTATATTAAAAAAACTACGAATCAAATAATTGTCAGATTTTAATTAAACTTTCATGACTTATTCACAAAGGAATTAAATTATTTTAGAAAATGTTTCTTTTTTTAGAAAATCTTGATAAAAACATCTTTTTTTTTTATCTGTTAAATATTTACTTATTTAATTTTATGAAATTTCAAGAAATTAATTTTTGTACCACTTGTTGTTTATATTAGTTATACGCAGAAGTCCTTGAAGAATTTAAATTAGCAATTTTTTTTTTTTTTTGTGAAACAGGGACACCAGTTACCAAAAATCTTAAAATTTTAATTAGAATGATTTATAAAGTTTTAATTCTTTTAAATTTTCTATTAATTTGTACCAATTAGGTGATATTGTTATTAAGTAAAAACTATATTTACTAATCATAAATGGAAAAGCTTACTATAATTTAGTAAACCCTAATATTTTATAAGTATTTTGAATTTTTTTGTGTGTATAAATGTGCTGATTTTTGCAAATACAGATGTCCATGCATTATCAGAAAATAAGAGCAATGACTATAGTAAATTTAAAGCCAAAGTATCTAGATTATAGAGACTATTTTCCTAAATTTTTAAGATTACTGGGTAGTTAAAAATTACATAAAAATGTCTCTCTCACATTATATTTCTTAATTTATGCAGATATGTGCCCTGTAGAAAAAAATTAGATAAACTTTCATCTGTCAGTCATGGTTTCAACCTATTAGCACCTTAAATATACACCTACAGCTATGTTAAAAAATGCATCTCTGTGACATTTTAAACAAAAAGTAATATTTGTTTCAAATCAGATTAATTAAATATTAATTCAGCTAATATTCTTCAAATAAAGTTTCAGAAAAGTATATTTTATTTTTGAAAGACTTTTAATAAAGAGAATTACATTGTGATGAAAGATGTTTAAAAATGATGCTAAAATCGCTGATTTTATCGATTTAAAAATAAATCTCTTTGCAGTTAATTTAAATTAGTTTTAAAATAGAGCAAAGTATTTTGCTTATTGGAAATTTTAAATTTAATCTATTAGCTTGAGATCAAAACTGAAATAAAAGTTTAAAGAAAAATTTTACATTTTTAAAAATTTTTAACCTAAGGTATCATTTTTCATTGCAAATACCTAGATTAAGGAGATCACAGTGAAGCAGCAGCTGATGATAATCCTAATCCTTTGCAGACTATTTTGAAAAATGCCAAAGATGATGGTCCCAAGGGAAGTATTGAAAGAAACTAAGATGCCTTTTATTTTTTTGTCAACATGAAATTGTTTGATGATAGACTGCATGGAATTTATTATAAAAATCAATAGTAAAGAAAGTATGTAACAGTATTATTTCCATAATGAAAACAAGAACAACATCTGTCTATATCTCTGAGATTAAGTATTATGATCATTATCCTGTGCCAACCAAGCACAGAAATGAATACAATATGGGAACCAGTAATGAGGAGTGCTAGAGAAAAGCAAATAACAACAAAGAATTGCAATACACGCTCTGGTAAAAAACATGCAATAATAATAAAAGAAAAATTACAATATGAGCTCTGGTAAAAAAAGATTGATGAGACATTAGGTTTATATATTTCAGAAATTCATACACAGGGGCACATGGCCCAGTGGATAAAGGCATTGGTTAGATTAGAGATTGAGATTGGAGAGTTGAATTAAAGGGAAAATAACCGAGACATCTGGAAGAGACATGACATGTGGAACTTGAAATAAAGAGTTTGGTCCAAAATTCTAATCACCTTTTTGAAAAAGAAAACATTAACATTGAAAAAGTTGTGAATATGCATTTGAATGAAGATGAAATAACAGACTGAATAATGTAAATAATAAGCACAACCTTTAATAGTGTGAAATAGAAAAAAAATGATAATGAATTTGAGAAGTACATTAATAGAAGATGTCAGGTTTAATTTTATGTTATTAAAGATTATATTCTGTCTGGTGCGTAAATTAAATTAGGTTATTAAATAAGAATACATCAGTCAGGGCAATAAAAATAGGAGGTAGGTTGCTTCTGTGACATCAGACAAGGTCAGTAACCCACAAGAGTACAGAAAAGATTTATTGGTCAGGTTTTTATATGGTTTAGCTATTAGGATTAATTTGATTGGAGGAGATGATCCAAGAGTACAGCAAGCCTTGTGAGTCAAACTAGGTAGATGGTTATACTAGCACTAAGTCACAAGTCATTGTGACTGAGGATTTGAATGTGCTGGCCTTGTTCAGACTCTTGATCATGCTAGATAATATATTACACTGGAATTATGAAACTGTAAAAAAAAGAAAAACCAGCATATTTGTAGTATAAACCTGTTGTGGAGTTATTTTTGCAGTGGAGGCTTGTATTTGTACTAAATTGGTCCTAAATAGGTTTGATGTACAAAACGTTAAGAACGTGATATAATAGGTATTATGCAAATAATCTTGTTTGGTTTGATGACAAATTTTAATATATTCAACTAACTGTTGACTACTGAAAAATTCACACATCGATGACCCTCGTTTCTCTTATTTTACTACTTATATTAGGTGGGAAGTCTATTAACTATAGAATAGGTGTGTTTCACCATAACAAAACCACAGGTAGCCTGTCTGGGTGTTGAATAAACAAAAATGTACCTGAACATTATTATTCGTAATACTATTTTTTTTTAAAGAAATCTATAATTAATACGGGGCTTTTATTCTTATTTTTATAATTAATGCTGAATATTGTGATGAGCATTAAGGAGTTAAATTTCTAAGCTAGAATCAACTGAAGTTTTTCCTATCTTTCAGAAAAATAGAGTAAGTTCTTTAATCCAGTAAACTGAAATTGTATTGGTCATATTGTCATGAAGCAAGAGTTAGAAAACTAACTAGTCTTGTAAACTATTAATAAAACACAGTGAGTTTAATCCTCATTGGCTACACCATACTTGTAATCTTGTATGAAAATAATGTATGCTGAGTAAATAAATACTGCTGTAATGAATTTGAACATGACTAATTTGCGCCAGACTATACTAAACTTAGTAATTACTTATACAAGTTGTCCATAAGCAATATGTAATCTGGTATTAACTGCCATGAGATACCATGGACCAGACACTTTTTTTTTTGGTGGTGCTAGATACTGCATCAGTTGTTTTTCAGCCCTTTCATAAACTGGTAAGGCATCTCTATTTGTCTTTTGTGCATTTTTATTATGACCTACTGATGTTTAACCAGGGCCATGGCTCCAAGTAAAGCACAAACATCATCAAATTCTATGTGCCATGTCCTTTCAGAACATTGGTGATCATGGCTCTATTCAACTTCCTGTCCTTTGTAGGCCTTAGTAAAGTTTATTTTTTTGGTTTATCTCCTAATTTCTGTTCTGCCATCCATTTATACAAGCTTGTTATGTAGGTTATGCACTGTTCTCATCAATCTCACTTGCTTTCAATATGCCAAGTATCAAATTTTCAAAGCCCTCTTTCTTCATTATGTGCCCTAGAAATTTCAATTATTTTTTTCTATGCAAAGTAAAAGTATCCTATTTGTTTGCATTTTCTCTAAAACTTTGTAGTTGCTCACAAGTTCAGCCCATTGTAATCTCAGCATCCTTCTGTAAAACAACATTTCTCTTTCCTAAAGTCTCTTCTTTATCTGTGAGGAGAGTGTCCAACAATCCCTGCCATATAGGAGGACCAATATTACATATCTGTTCAGCTCTATTTTCCTTTTTCCTGATATTTTGCTTACCTTTTGGAAGGCAGCTTTTGCTATTTCAGTGCATCTTTGGATTTCACTTTCACATTTTCCAAAACATCAAAGTTGAACTGTCTCTGTTTCTTACTGAAAATCAACTCACCAAAGGTTTTTGTAGTAATAAATAGTACAACACATGCAGTCTGTATTGGCTACTTTTATTGTCCACGAGGTTAAAAAAGGCTTCAAGTAAATGAAGCATGTAGGTCTCAATGAGGATCATACTTCTTCAAAATTCATGTTATCAAAACCATGTGTTATTCAAACCTGTGTTACCTTCAAGCTTTATTTGAATGCTTCATCATGAACAATGGGGGAAAAAATTAGACTTTTGTGTAAAACATGCTTAATGGCCTAATCTGTTACTATATTGTTTAAAAATATTTTATTTATATGTAGTATTAAAGAAATTGAACATAGAATAGGCTGTATGAGAGGTTGTTTTATCTAACACCACAAAGTGTTACAATGTACTCAGAGCCAGGAAAAGGGTTTTGTGGGCCACCACCGAATCTATCATATGGGCCCCAAAAATCTATGATATGCCACCCCCTGTACACTCTACTACACCTCAGTTTTTCCAAATAAAAATTAGAGAAATACCATAATAGATCTTTCCATCTTAAATAAATCAAAGATGTTCTGCAGCAATTTTAATCATCAACTTGAGATTTTTCTTGTTAAAAGTTGAATCATTTTAATACATTCAACATTATGGATAAAAAGTAGTGAATTTTATATAGTGTTTTTTGAGACTTAGCATGAGCAAAACAAATTCACTGATTTGGAAAAAAAAAAAAAAAACCCCAAAATTATGGCAAAATCTGTGAAAATTTATCATTCCTTAATAGTCAGTTGTGCTTAGTTTAATTTATATAGAAAATGCAAATGTTGATAAGATAGTGAGGGTCACAAAGCACTGCCTGAGGCTCCTAATCAGGTTTGAGGTCAGGGGTTTCAGGGTACTATGTATCAACCCTGAATGTAGTGATGATGAGGCAGGCCATGCTGATGACATAGGTATTCATAGTTAGGATAAGAATGATCTTGAACAGAAAATCAACATCTTCTACCATGTATTCCAAGAAATCTGGTGCAAGATAAACCTTTTCCTAAACAGAAACTAGGATTTGGAATTATGAAAGCAGTGATTGCTACAAAACCAAAACATTAATCTGAAAAGTCAAATCAGCCATGCAAACTAATGCGCTGACACAATCAGTTCACTATGGAATAATCTCCCAATAGTCACCCAAACACCAGTTTCAGACACATATGATATTGTAACAATGTCACCAATGTATATCCCTTACATTTAGCTACCAAATTTATTGTCAGGCCATCATTTATACATGATAATGTGCATATTTAAAAATTAAATTATAACTTTTCTCAAAAATACCATGAGTAAATAATTAGACATTGTCTATGTTGCAAACTGCTGATAATATTCTTCATTATGTATTTGGCAGATTTTTAGTAAAATCAAATCAGTTTCTAATGAGAATGAACTGGTTACCATCTCTGCATGTAGGGCTTATGGCCATATCATCTTGAGACACTGGTTCCTGTACAATCACCAAAGTTAAGCAAAATTGAGCCTGGTCAGTACCTAGATGGGTGACCATTTGGGTATACCAGGTGCTGTAAACTTTGATGTGTGGGTAATGTAATGGATAATGGCTTGGAATTCTTAATCAGAGAGCTGAGTTCCAATTCCAGATGGGTTTGTTATATTCACCTACATGGAAATAACCTTGAGAAAGGTATGAATCCACTTCTTCAGCATGATATGGCTGTAAGCCTTGTAATGATCACTAAAATATGATTAAGCAACATTGAGCCTTATTACTACCTAGATGAGTGACCTAACTTTTGTCATGCTTTATCGTTCCAAGGCTTACAGCCATATCATATCTGAAACACTGGTTCTTGCATGATCGCTGAAGTTAAGCAACATTGAGCCTTGTTACTACCTAGATGAGTGACTACTTTAGAATACCAGGGTAGGTGATGTAATGGAAAATAACTTGGAATTGGAAATCAGAGATGTAAGTTAAAATTCCAGTCAATTGTTATATTCACTTGGGTGCAAATTCCCTTGGGAAAGGTATGAATCCACTTCTTTTTCTCCAAGCTATGGGTTAATTAGTGGGACTTATATTAGTAAATCATTATTATCACCCCACCCAAAATTTATAGAATCTAAAAATATTTTCTGGTTTTAAATAACCTGTAAAATCATTCAATCAATTATTACAAGAGTCAGTTTAGACCGAAAATAGAGTGTTGCTGGAGCTGCTCAGTTTTCCCTTTCCAGATTCGAAAATTCAGAATTGTTTATGTTGTCTTGTGGCGGGGGGGGGGGAGCTTCTGCAGGCTCTTTCTTAAAAACAAAATGTCTCAAACCCATCATTATTTCCCCAGCAAATGTTCAAATGAGCTTTGTTAGTTCCACAAGTTCAAACTTTTGCTTTTTCTACAAAGTCAAATCACCCTCATCTCCTCTGTATTCCAAATGTAACAAGCAAGTTCCATTCAGACAGCTTTTTTCTAAGAAGTGCTCCTTATGGAATAAACTCCAGTATGGGTGCTTCTCTAAACTTTACAATCTTAAACCACTTCAGGTCAATTGTTATCTATCCTCCTGATCCTCATAATCTTCACTTCCTACCACATCCACTTTCATATCCCCTATCTCATTCATTATTTTCATTTTAACAGTAACCCTCGATGTTGAGTGGCTCTTGAACCTTGTATTGGGAGAATTCTAGTATTTAAAAAAATTGAGCATAAAATAAATTTAGCAGTCATGGATTAACATGCCCAATTAGATATAAATTTAGCACTTGACTTGATAGCCTCAATATGCTTAAATAAAACCATTCTCTAAAATTTTTTTGATCAAATTCACTCCAAGAAAGGCAATAATGTCACTAAAACACAAGTGACTACTGAAGGTGAAAGAGAAGAAAAATCTTTAGAAAGAACTGGAAACCCAATCCTGAACAAGAAATAAGGGATAGACCTCTCTTCCTGTTTAAAAAAAAAAAAAAAAACAGGGAATAGTGAATACAATTTCAGAGCTTAGTTAGAGATGTTAGAATATTAGATGTGGAGATGTTAGAGTTGAAGTAGACTTTAGAAAGAACTGAGAAACACAATCCCAAACAGGAAACAAGGTTATAAATGAATTATAGATAAACTTCTCCTGCTCAAAAGACCTTGGAGGAGTGTGAACCTATCTACTTCTACTGATGTGAGGGAAAGATCTATTTTCCTTCTCTACTGCCTTTTCCCCCCTACAGACACAGTGCAAGCCTATTGTTACTCTATGGTTATTTCTGTAGCATATATTCAAATGCTCTCCACTCTCCTGTTGCACCATGTCTGACCTTTAAAATCTGGGACATGTCATTCCACTTCCACAAGGTCAAATTACCCTCATTTCTTCCATATTTCAGATGGAAGAAGGAAGTTCCATTCAAACAGCTTCTTCCTCCCCCAACCAAGAACAGGCATCTTGTGGAACACGCTCCTGCATAGGTGCTTCCCTGAACTCTTTAATTTTGACATCTAGTAATGGTTCAATTGTTATCTTCCTAATTCTTATAATCTCCTCTTCCTATAACCTTCTTTCCCATTCATGTTACATGCCTCAATCATTATTACCATTTCAAGAGTAACCCTCTACCTTCAGTGGTTTTTGAGACTTAATTATTTTATAAAACTGCCAGTGTTATTACTGTGAATTATTTATTTTGGCACTAGATCTACATATAAGGGAGATATCTGTAAATTGTAGTATTTTTAAATAAAGTTTTTTAATGTATTTTTCATTATTTTGTATGGCATGTTCACATATTAAAACATAGAAGGTATCTGTTCAAATCACTTTTTCATGTTAACAAAGGTTTATTTTTTTTTTTTTTAGGTGTGGACATGTTCACATATGATAAACATAGAGAGGTATCTGTTCAAATCACTTTGGGGTCACCAATTATGGAAGTTAACAAAGGTTTCATGTTTGTGTATTTTAGGTGTGGACATGTTCACATATGATAAACATAGAGAGGTATCTGTTCAAATCACTTTGGGGTGATAAAGCAAAATCATGTTTGTGTATTTTAGGTGTGTATGTTCATATGATAAACATAGAGAGGTATCTGTTCAAATCACTTTGGGGTCACCAATTATGGAAGTTAACGAAGGTTTCATGTTTGTGTATTTTAGGTGTGGACATGTTCACATATGATAAACATAGAGAGGTATCTGTTCAAATCACTTTGGGGTCACCAATTATGGAAGTTAACAAAGGTTTCATGTTTGTGTATTTTAGGTGTGGACATGTTCACATATGATAAACATAGAGAGGTATCTGTTCAAATCACTTTGGGGTCACCAATTATGGAAGTTAACGAAGGTTTCATGTTTGTGTATTTTAGGTGTGGACATGTTCACATATGATAAACATAGAGAGGTATCTGTTCAAATCACTTTGGGGTCACCAATTATGGAAGTTAACAAAGGTTTCATGTTTGTGTATTTTAGGTGTGGACATGTTCACATATGATTAACAAAGAAAAAGCATACAAAATCTTGGGTTTCTACTACAGTCCATTCTTTTTTTATGGTGACTAGTGAAACAAAGTTCTCAATGTCTCTTGTGTATGTCTGTTTTCTTTTTTTATTCAGAAGTAAGTTATGGTAAGACTAACAATGGTTAAAATTGTCAAGTTTAAGTCAGCTTTTCGCTGAGTTGGAATGAACAAATTACTACTTGAGTTGGGCGGCAAAGCACATCTGAATGCTCTCATTGGAAAGTGGAAAGAGATTCTATCTTTTCCAGAAGTGTAGTCATAAAATTGTGTAGATGACTAAAAATCCTTTCCAGTTCCTTTATTATTTGCATCATGGGTTTTTCATTCATTTTCCCACATATGGCAGAATTTATGCATTTCACAGAAATTTATCATCATCATTAAGAGAATCTCTACACAGTGGGCTTACAAAGAGATATTTTACGTTTCTGGAACATTTCCCAAGTGATATCTTCAGTGTCTTGTGTGAAAATAGGTAGTCTCAGAATTCCTGAACTGGTCTTTGTCCTACCTCCAAGAATTTTTGAAGTTATAATCATTTGAAGTTTGTTCATGTTGAATCATTTTTAGGTGAGCAGTTTTGGATAGTTGCTTTTCCTGCCTCGTTTTGCTAGGAAAGTGATTGGAATCCTGTTGAAAAGAATATTATAAATTAGAGAAATATTTAACCTGATACTCTTTTTCAAATAGGACCTGGATATCTAGTTAAAGTAATATTATAGATAAAAAAAAAGTAAGATAATAAGTTATTATAAATCAATATTATAAAACAAGTATGTATTTTCTTTTTTATCTAATATATTAAGTATATGCAAAAATATCCATAAAAGAAATAAAATAAACTGTTTTCAACTATGTATTCAGTCTCTAGTTTTCTAAAGAAAGGGCTGAGAAGTTTTGCACTCAATAAACAAGATATCTTCCATTTGATTCTTAATAAATTTATAATTTGACTCTCTGACAAATTCCTTTCATTAATTTTTTTTTTCCTTTTTTTATTACTCTTTTGACAATTCTCTTGTTAAATTATTCAAATGTCAGTGACATGTTCAAAATCATGGATTCAGTTCTGTTTAGTAATACTTGCTGCAGTCACTATTTCTAGCTCACTGAAAGCAGTGTAAATCAAGAACATGTGGCTATATGTCTAAGGAAGGTAATTCATTTCTGCCACATGTTCCTGTTTATTTTATGTTTTATTTATTCATTTTATTGTTTGTAGTTTTTTGTTACAGCATGCTTTAGTTACCTGCATCTGCATTTTACTCTTGACAATTCTCATGCTAAATGATTCAGTTGTTAGTGACCTGCTTCAAATTTTGACTTCAACTATGTTTGGTAATGCTTTAGTTATCTGTATCTGCATTTAAAATAAACCACAATAAATAAAGAGTAAATAAAGATATAATACTGTAAATAGGAAGATAATGATTTGTTTTTTAAAAGTCTTGAATTTATTTGAAATGTTTGGAGAGCATGAAAAAAAGATGAAAACAGCATGGAAATCAAGTCTACTGTCTGGAATCAAAGTTGAATTCTTCAGAGTAACAGTAAAAACAAGTCTTTCTGTATGGCTTCAGGACATGGAATCTGACAAAAGCATTGAACAAAGAACTTGATGGGGGCTTACACCAAGATTCTAAAAGTGATTAAAAAAAAAAAAAAAATGTCAGCTGGTAACAACATGATTAACCTAATGTTCTATGTTGACTTACCAAACCTGACAACTACAATTGCTGGGAGGAGAGTAAAATTCAATGGACATTATTAGAGAAGTAAGAGTGAAAATCATTCAGAAAGACTTACTCTGAGGAACACAAGCATATACCTTCACTGAACAACTGATTTAAAATAAGCTACATATTAAAGGAACTTTCCTCTGCACAAGGGAAACAATCTTGTGGAAGACCAGCATGTATCTTCATCAACCCATTGATTTAATATACCTACTTATTAAAGGAACATCTGTAAACGGCAGTGGAAAACTATAATGTATGATTAAGTCAACTTGTGGCTGTCTGACTGATCAGTTCAGCAGGTATTTGGTATATGACATTGTAGGACACCAGTGTTTTCCTTCATTCATGAAACGATTGGATGAATGAACTTACAACTACAAAAAAAAATTGACATTGTAATATATAGTAGTCAATTTGATTGGTAGATAGGTTGAAATTCATATTCAAGTAGATAGTTTTAAATTAAGAAAAAAATGTATGCACAAATATATTCATGCAGAAATACAGATACATGCCTACATACAATTCTTTCAAGCTTGAAATCAACAAGCCCGATTATGAAAGATCAACAGATCACAAATTTGAATTGGTAATAATATTAAGCACATGATACAAAACCATAGTGTGAGGGTTTAATCTTGTCACTGTCAAATTATGCTTCAAATTGGATATTTCGTAATGGAAAAGCAAAATAAGCCTATCAGTCAGGATTTTGAAAATGCAGAGCATTATGCAAATCCTTAATCATGCACTAATGCGCACAAAAATAAATGTAATTTTCAAACATACAGTAATTTAGAAAGTTTGTATTTTCATTTTATATCTCCTGACATTAAAAACATTTTTTTCTGAAATAAATCTTAAAAATTTACCCTGTAGGCTGAGAGTAATGTTTTTTTATCCTACATTTTTGTTTAATATATTTTTTTTCCAAATTTTGAAAGTTAAAATTGAGATGCATCCTTGAAACCAGAGCATTTTGAAGCAGAAAGTAAAATAATTAAAAGAAATTTCTTAATGGTAGTGGTGAGATTAACCATTCCTTTATAAGAAAACATTTGCCATTCATTGATTGAACAGTTAAACTTTTCAATTGGCAGTAATGTTATACTATAACTTTTCAACTTGTGAAATAGACCAGTATGCCAAACCCTTCAAGATATCCAAAGCAACAGCTTCATCATTCTTAACTAAAGCTTCACTCAGTTATGTGCCATGCATGATACGCACTTAAGTGATCATGTATCTTTCAATACATGACTGACAAGGCAGATTATTTTACTGCAGCAGGCCAGTTGCCATCCAAGGCTACAGAACCTGGTCTGTCCTGCTATTTACCCATAGCTGGGGGGAGAAGAAAAGGATTCATACCTTTCCCAAGGGTATTAGCACATAAGTGAAGTGTAATGGATTCAACTGGAATTCGAACTCGGCTCTCCAATTCCCCAATCCGAGACACTATCCATTACTCTCCTGGCAGACCATTTCAGCAGTGTGAACAAATCAGCAGTTGGCCTAGAGAAGAAAAAGACATATTGCTTATCAGAAAGAAACCCTTGCAAGGTGATATGCTTAACCAATATCTATTTGATTAGAGCCTCTAGTATTTTGCCAATCGTTAGAAAGATCAGATGGTTTGCCTGAATTCTTAAAGAATGGAACTACAGAAAAGGATTTCCAACAAGCAAGAAGCAGCAAGGCATTTATTGTAGAGTTTAGAGAGAACAGTAGTCAGTTCTGAAGCACATTTATGGACTGTTTCAAGGATACCATCAAGTCCACATGATTTGTGAGGATCCACTTTAGAGATAGCAGAAAACATGGCATATCATGCAAAAGAAACTCAGTTCTCAGTGGAAAGTCAGGCAAAGATATTCCAGATATGTCAAGAGTAGAGTTGGAGAATTGTTTCTTTTCTAACCTTTTGTTTATGGTTGTGAGAAAAGACATCTTGGTTATATCATTATTTTCTCTTCAAGTTACATGTGCTATCCATTTTAGTTGTCACTGCTGTTCAAAGTTTGCAAGTAATATAATTTATGTTTTTTGATACAGTTCTTTATTTGTGATTCTGCGATGCCAGTCTATGACAACCAATGAAGGACAGTTCTCTTCAAGACCTACAGTGTCCATTTGCTTGAAGCCATTTTTAATCATTGATCTGAGAAAATAGGTGTATAGCTGATAGTTTAGACATTTCAACATGCTAAAAACAATATAAAATATCTTCTCTGATAAAGAATCTTTTAACTGGAACAAATAACAATAAATATAATTAAAATCTGTTATATTTTTTTTCATACTAATTCTATTATACATTATTTTATAGAAGAAATTTTTAGAACATTGGAACAGATAACTTGTTTGCAAATAGACATCTAAGTGCAGTAAGAGTGACATGGATATATTTCCTCACTAAAATTATTTAAGCTGTAATGCAAGATAATCATAAGAGAATTAGAGGACCTACAAGAATTTATTACTGTTGAATATAATCTTAACAATGTATTCTACATAGATGACACTTTGTTGATGACAGATTCAGAAGGAAAACTGCAAGTATTATTAACAGATAATGTTTAGGTGTAAAAAGTTAAGCAGCATAACTTAAAAGAAAACAATGGGTTGGAACTCACTTTCAGCTCCATGCTTTCTAGTCAACTTTGTCTGCAAAAATTTAAATGCAATGTCAATCACTATCTACTGTCCTCCTGAAACTCTTTTCTCTTCCACTCATTATTAATGTTTTTGTTCCTAATTCTTCTACACTCAATAACTCCTTGTGTCTTAGTGGCTATACTGCCTTGCTTGGGGTGAAACCAATTTTTAAAAAAATGGGTAATAATGTTTAAGGATTTTACTTTAGATCCCTTCAAGGTTGATGATAAATGCAAAGATTTATGATACGTTATTGGACAAGATATATATTTTTTGAGTAACATAGATCACAACCGAGAAGTTTTAAACTGAAGAGTATATTTATGCAAGACAATGCTCCTTCATATTTTTGTGAAGCTCAAATTGCCCATCCTGCCAGAAGAGCTTTCAAAGATAATAAATTAATGAAATAGCTCTCATATATTGTAGATATTAATCCTTTTTTTTTTCTAATCATTTCATCCCAAGCAAGGTGATAAAGTAAGATGCAAGGGTTTACTAAGACTAAAAGGAAATGAGAAGACTTTAGAGAGGAGAAAGGACAATAAAAGAACAGGGTTCAGGAAGACAAAAGATGGTGATTAATGCTGCATTTGAATTTTTGGAAGATTGTAGATGGCAGAGAAACAAAACCCAGAAGAGAGTTCCAAGGCTAAGAAAAACTATTAGAATAGAACTTTATATCTAGCTATTTCAAAGTTAAAATGATGAAATCTAATTACTATTCTAATAATAATTCATGCAATTGAGATACCAAAGAGGAGAGCACATTAGAAAAAATTGTCATGAAATTATTTTTAGAAAAGACAGAGGAAAATCGCATCATAGCAATGTGAAAGTGACTGAAGTAGAGAGGGCAGTTCAGAATCAATAACATTGAAAACTCTTCTTTGGATTTTGTCAAGAATCTTAAGATATATAGCAGGAGCACCAGACTGAATATGGCAGCAATATCCAAAGCATGAATGAGAGAAAGAGTGCATTCACAGCGGGTGTATTTGAGCATTTGCAAAGTTAAAAGATTCTGGTTAGAAAAATGCCAATAGAAATATTGTGGTACATCATTAAAAAAGATGTATATGAGACTGGAAAACAATATTCAAGCAAAAATCTTCTCTGGTAAGCAATGAAACTGATGCACGTTGAAATTGAAAGAGTAGAAAAGTCAACATAATCAATTGAAAGTTATAGCAAGAAAAGAAATAAATGGCAAAGAAAGTCATATTAATATATAAGATAATAAAATATTAATTTATTCAGATATAAGAGATATTAATCAGGTATGTCTCTTAATACTTAATATTATTTTCTTAGAATATATAATAGCAACCGAGAACTAATCCCCCAATTTAATTCCAGTAGAAAATTATGTTAATATTTACAGATCGCAACAGCTATTAGGGAGATGTGATTAAATATACTTTAATGTTTAAAAAATTATTCAGTATTATTATTATTTAGGTAATAAGCATTATAACATAGCACAAATAGTTATATTGTGGAAAAAAGAATTTTTGACAATATATACATTTTTTATGTATTTATGGTTATTTTTTTTTAACTTTTATTCAAAAATGACATTCTTGTACATGTAGTTATGGATAATATTATACATTAATTACTAATTTTTTTAATTAATAACTATTTGTGCTCAGTTGTTGACATTAATAGCTATCTGCTGACATGTTAAAATTTTGGAATAATGCAATAATAAAAAATTTAAATTTCATCTCTCTGATAGATGTTGCGATCTGTTAAGATAAATATATAAAAAAATATTATATGTAATAAAATGATAATTTATTATTATTAATCAAAGCTATGTTTCTTCTGCTAGTATCTTTCAGATTTATTTGTAAGTAAAAATTAATGTTGTAATTAGTTTGCATAATAAAACCTAACATTCCAAAAACAAAATATTCTTGATAAGATATTAAAGACATATAAGATATTAAAAGCTGATACTTAGATAATATAGTCTTTATATAAATATAATTTCACTTTTGGAATGCTCTTCTGACATCTTGCTTTCCAATCAACTTTGATTTTCACAAATTTAAATGAAATGTTAATCGCCATCTTTTGTCACCATAATTCCTGTTCTTTTATTGGCCTCTCTCCTTAATAATGATATTTTTTCAGACTCTTTCACTCTCAGTAATCCTTTGTGTCTTAGTGGTTTTATTGCTTTGCTCGGAGTGAAATGATTAAATAAGTACAAATAAATAAGTAAAATTTTACAAGCATAATTTAATTAATATGAAAATACTGACTTGCAAAATAGAAACTGACATAATGTAATAATTCTAGAGGATCATTTTATTACTCTATACCAATAGCAGCTCAGATTGAGAAATTCGGATTCCAGTCAGATCCATTTAGATTCACTTATGTGCTAATAATACCCTTGCAAAGGGTATGAATCCTTTTCTTATCCCCCCAGTGATGGGTAAATAGCAACACAGACTGGGTCCTATAGCCTTGGCTGGCAACTGGTCTAGTAGAAGGAAAACTCTGAATTTGGAACTGGTTGGGCGCCATCAGGCTATTTTGCCCAAGAAACACCACTTCTACTGTATTTAAGTACATGCTAATATTTAACATAAATATATCTTGAAAATTTTTCATGCCATCAGTTGATCGATACATATTTTATTCTGTAAATACTGACTTACATAATAAAATCTGACATCATGTAATAATTTTGGTGTCGATCAGTTTGTTACTTAATAACAATATAGAACCGACCCCCCACTTATAGCCTGGCAGTAACTTATATCACTATTTAATGTAAATATATCTTGAAAATTTTACCAACAGTAAATTTTTAACACTAAGTTTATTGCCAATACATTTACTTGCATAATAAAATGTGACATCCTGTAATAATACTGGGGAGTCATTTTATTAGTTAATCACAATAGAAAACCGATTGATCCCCACTTGATGTCCAGTAAAAACTTAATGTAAATATATCTTAAAAACCTTCCCGACATCAGCTGATTAATACTAATTTTATTTTGAATATATTAACTTGAATAATAAAATCTAACATCATATAATGATACTGGGGGGGATCATTTTATTACATGATAACAATAAAAATCCCCCACTTTAGGCCCAGTAAAAAGTTATATCACTACTTAATCAAAATATATATGAAAATTTTTTCAATATCAGTTGATTAATACTAATTTTATTATTAATAAAATTTGACATCCTATAATAATATTGGGAGGGGGATAATTTTATTACTAAATTACAATAGAAAACTGATCCCCTACTTTATGTCCAGTAGAAAGTTATATTAATGTTTAATGTAAATATATCTTGAAAATTTTCTCAACATCAGTTGATTAATACTAATTTTATTTTGAATATATTAACTTGCATAATAAAATCTGACACCATGTAATAATACTGGGTGATCATTTTATTACTCAATAACAATAGAAAACCGATCTCCCACTTTAGGTCCAGTAAAAACTTATATTAATATATAATGAAAATATATCTTGAAAATGATTCCAACATTTGTTGATTAATACTAATTTTATTGTGAAAACATTGACTTGCATAATAAAATCAGATACAGTATAAAGATAAACGACACATATGCATGCACTTGCATACAGTGGTATATATGTTTCAATATTGAAACAGTGCCATTATATTCTAGAGCAGACATACACATAACAAAAATGCATATGCAAGCATTCTACATGCACACAAAGAATGAGAGTTTGAAAGCATAATGCAATTATATTCACACGGATAATCTTTTTTACATGCACATGTTAATGCAGTTTGGCACACTGGAGTAAAATTAGGTTTGTGTAGTTCTGCCTCTCTTCAAATAATTCTAGTAATTTCTTTTGCTGAATGTGTGGCTTAGTCTGTACTTGCTGACATGCAGTTTCTGATCAGCCAAATGAAGTCATGTCACCAAGTTTTATTCTTGATTGCATCTGACATCCTAACTGAGGCAGTAGGTGCTGATTGGCTGCCTCAATTCTACAAAATGGTACACAGTTCAGGAACAACCAATAAAAAAAAAAAGTAATTTAAACATGATAGGTTTTTCATTGATATTGTTTATTATTCTGCGCATGATTAGCTGGGTTAAAATGGCTTTTCAGAACAATGTTAACTTTTATTAGATAATTTTATATCAAAATCCTACATCATGGAAAAACATAGGAAATAAATTTATTTGTTTATATACTTCCTTTACCAAATGTTCCAAGAAATAAGAACCAAAGGATTGATTGGTTAATTTTCTATGGTTTAGAAAATTTCCAAGTTATTTAAAGCCAGAAAATATTTTTAGATTGTAAGAATTTATTTTTGAGATAATAATGATTTAATGATACAAGTCTTACTAATTGATCGATAGCTGGGAAGAAAAGAGGTGGATTCATACCTTTCTCACGAGTATTTGTACGTAAGTAAATATAATGAATCCAACTGGAATTGGAACTTGGTTCTCTGATTAACAATTCTGAGCCATTATCCATTACACCATGCACACATCCAAGCTTGCAGCACCTGGTATTTGCAAACAATAGGACATGAAAGATAAACTTTTCAAAATGATTTGGAATTGCAATGAAAGAATGATGACACCTACAGTGAATGCATCATAACAATTCAGGATGTGGAATTAGTAAATACTAAACACTTCAAATACATCAGTGTTTGGATCAGTTATGATAAAAATAATTATAGGAAATAAGAAAATTGAACATTGAATAGGCTGTGTTAGAGGTAGTTTTGCCCAACACCTGAAATTACTTCAAAACATTAACCTGAAAATTCAAGTTATGTTTTTAATTAGCATTGTCAGAGTGAGATTTTCATATGGATGTCATGCATAATGCTAAACCCATTCTGAAATATATAAACTATCAACTCTATATCACCACTTTCTAAGAACAATGGTAAGAAATGTCTGAGCATATTAAGCTTGTGGTTTATGGCAAAGACCATCATTCTTCAAAGCTTGTGGACTGGTGTTAAAGAATCGCAAACAAAAAAAATCTACCAAATAATAGAAACTACATCATTTGAAGAATTTTAACAGCAGCAATAACTAAAATGGATGTCCTATATAATTTTGAAGCCTTAACTAATGCAGCAAAGAGTAATACAAGTTAGTGGACTTGAGAAACTTATTTTCCTGAAAAATATTTTTAAGAGTAAGATTTTAGAAATTTTAACCAAAAGTAGCAGTGACCACTTGGTCAATGAACGCTGAATGTTTTCTTATAACAAAATCTCTAATATTATCATTGAAAATTCTTTAAAATTTCTGATGCTGTTAGAATTTGTATTATTCAGTGTTTGGTCCTTGCAGCCTTATTAAGGACTCTTCATGTCAAGTTTTACATAAGGCATGTTTTTATTTAGATATCATGTTTTAAAAAGAAAATGACATTATTTAAGTGCTCCAACTGATCATCTACTTCATAAGGAATGTTGAAAATTTTTCTTTAAATTCTTTGCTTGAGAGAAAAGGGGTAAAGAAGAAAAAGGCACTTAATTCAATTTAATATAAAAGAACCCACTTTACATACACTTGAGATAAAAAAAATAGAAATTTACATAAAAAGACAAAATATTTAAATAAAAAGCATTTAAATAGCCAGAAGAGTTTATATTTATCTATTTTTTAAATTTATACATGAGACAAATTATCTACGTATTTAATAGGCAAAAACTGATAGTCAGATATTCGTGCACATTCCCTCTGCATGTTAAGTAAAATTAAATCATATTTATAGAAATGAAATATTCTTGTTCTCTTCATAGCCTGAAGAGCTATTCTCCCACACCCTCCTTTTCTTTTTATTCTCTTCTTGGAATAAAATGATTTGCCGTGGTTTACAAGAAGCTGCATTGCCATAAACAACTTATATGATATGTTTTGCTTTTTAAAAACTGACCCTGGAATATTATTCATTGATTGCTATGGGATCTTTTCCTTGTTTAAATGATGGTGTTTGAAATAAAATTTAAAAAGACGAGGCTTTAATGACAGAAATATCTGTCAAAATATATTCTCTTCCCCCAACATCCCCAACGTTGTCATAAAAAAAAATGCATTCCAATTTAAATTAATAGCTAAGGAAAAGAATATGTAATACATTAGTTACCTGAAATTTTCTTGCAAAAATCACACATATCTTCTGGAGAACAGTTTTCTTAGCTCAGACAAAGTTTGGTCCATGCTATGACTCATCTGAATAAATAAGTGGGTAACTGACAAGTTCTTGGCCTGACCAGCAAGATCTTCCAAAGAATTGATTGATTTGTTTTTTATGACTTATCAACATTTTGCCAGTTATTTAAAGGCAGAAATTATTTTTAGATTGTAAGAATTTTTTTCTCAGATATATTAATGATTTCAGTCAGTTATGTGCCATGTGTGATACACACTTAGGCAATTTCGATACATGACTGACGAGGCAAATTTGTTCCCACAGTAGGTTGCCATTTCTTTCTGTGGTAGACCAGTTGTCATCCAAGGCTATAGAAACCAGTCTGTCCTGCTATTTACTCGTAGCTGGGGCAGAGAGAAGAGGATTCATACCTTTCCCAAGGGTATTAGGACATAAGTGAATGTAATGAATTCAACTGGAATTTGAACTCAGCACTCTGATTCCTCAATGTGAGCCGCTATCCATTACTCCACCGTGCCTCCTTATGATTTAAATGTTACAAATCCTACAAAAAATAGCCCATAGCTAGAGGGATTTATACCTTTCCAAAGACTATTTGCTCATAAGTGAAACTGTTTTTTTAGATTGTAAGCTATCCTGGGTATGGCGATAAACTACATCTGCGTCCTGAGGAGTAAGACATTAAACTATGTCCAACAGCAAGGCCTCTGATCAGGAGGGTTTGAGGAGCATGGAACCACCTCTTAATTGTTGATGTTCCCAGGTTCACCCTGATCTGGGGTGGTAGTACCTGTTAGAGTCCCAGCTATGGGCAAATAGTTAACACCCAAACTCAGGTCAAAACACTATGAATGTCTAAAAATAAGTTTTAATACCAGAAATACTTTTTTAAAAAAATTATTACCAGAAATAGATTTTTGAAGGAAAAA
This sequence comes from Acanthosepion pharaonis, assembly GCA_903632075.3. Classification (NCBI taxonomy): domain Eukaryota; kingdom Metazoa; phylum Mollusca; class Cephalopoda; order Sepiida; family Sepiidae; genus Acanthosepion; species Acanthosepion pharaonis. The sequence continues at coordinate 392,760 of CAHIKZ030001548.1, forward strand.
ATATTACCAGAAACAGAATTTTGGAAAAAACATATTACCTACAATGAAAATTTTGTTGGCATTAAATAATCCATTGAGGTTGGTATGCTGTAAAACAAATCAGACCAAATAGATTGTAAGAATTTTTTTTTTTTTTTTTGAGATAATAATGATTTAATCATACAAGTTCTACTAATTAATCCATCACTGAAGGGATGCATACCTTTCCCAAAAGTATTTGCTTGTAATTGAATATAACAAAACTGACTGGAATTGGAACTCAACTCTCTGATTTCCAATTCTAAGCCATTATCCATTACATTACATGCACATCCAAGCTTACAGCACCTGGTATTCCCTAGTGGTGACTCATCTAGGTACTGACCAGGTATGATGTTGCTTAAATTTGGTGAATGGTTAGATTTTTAGAAGTGGACTAAGTTATAAAATTTTCTGATCACCCTTGTATATATTTTGCACATATAGTCACATAGATGTATACACATTATGAATGAAGGAACACATTTATTGTTTGTAATATAGTAAAGCAAAATTTTGTTATTTGCTCTATAATATGTAATATTGCTAAGACCCAGCATGCCATGCACATTATAGCAAGCCACCTTCATTCCCTTTGTATTACATTGGTAAAATGTAAGTTATGCTCAAGCATCTTCTTTCCATGTACTGCTACTTTGTAGAACAGGCTCCCAACAGTTAACAAACCACAAAACGCAAGTAAACTTAATAGTAACAACCAACAATAAAATAATCAAACATAAATAAAAAAAATGTTAACAACACTATAAATAGCCAAAAAACTGCATATTTTAAATATTTGAATATTTTAAATGCCATAATAATTTGATGCTGGAAAGTTCAATTATAACAAAGAAAAATATTAGTAAAATAAAATTAAATGCAATTTTTGATGAAAATTAAATTTTAAGTTTTTTAATACAAACTTTTGTGTGAAAAAGCTTTTTTCAGGAAAAAAATTATTATGGCATTTAAAATATTTTGAACTTTTTTTTTCTTATTTATTCTTCCTTGGAACCATATAAGATTCAAGTTTTTTACGTAGATGTGCATAAAAAACTGAAGAACAAGTATTTTTATCCCATTTTTATCTGGTGTGATCAAGCTATAGTTTTTCCATTTTTAACATAATTTGTTTTAATATTTTGAAAATAAAATTAGTAAAATTTCATCTAATAATCTAATAAATAACTGAAAAAAATCGATCACATGCAAAAAATGCACATTTACAGTTGTTCTCATCTTTATGAAGATTTTAATCATTTTTAATCTTATTTTTATTTTCATGCTTTGTAACAGTTGAATCTCATACCTTATAAAATGATCAAGTTGGATATCAGTATTATTTTGCTTTCAATTTCCTAATATTTTTAAAAAAATTATTGTAAAGTTTGCTAAAATTGCTTATCTCTCTTTAAAAAATCAAGGGATATGTTTTTACTGTATTGTTGCGCTTCTACTCATTTTTTTCTTTTAACAAAAATAAAACACTTTTTGATTCTTTTTAGAAATTATTAAATTTTTTAGTTGTGAGAAATTTATTTTAGACAGTAAAACTTATTAGTGATTAATTTTTTTTAAATAAGACTGAAGACCCTTAATTATTTATTTATATATTAAGTTGCTGTAATAATTCATATTTGATTCTTATTAAACATCTGTAAGCAAATTTAAAATTTGAATTTTATTTTTTATTCACTGTCCTGTAGGATCAGGTACTCCTTGTACTTTATCAAAATATATGCATGAGTTAAACCACAATACATTGCATGATACCTTTCTGATTACAGTATTATTGTTGAAATATATATATATATATATATATATATATAAGGGTGTCTCTTATTTTTGAAGTGCATGCTGAAATTGAATTGTCATCCCTAAATTTGTTCCATTCATTGTAAAATACCATATATAAAATTTTAAGAAGATTACATAATATTTAGAGGGCACCTTTTCTTGTTAAAACTTAAATGGTAGACAAAAAAGTAGACCCATTTTTTATTTTATATTTAATAGTGAACTGTTATTAGTTGAATCTTTACAAATTATACACATTAGAAAACTAAAAACAATTTTTATCTAACAGTGAAAAATTAAAATTTTGACCAATGTTTATTATTTTCAGACACCGATTCTGGCAAGTGTATCCAATGCCACACAGAAAGTGTAGTTTGGAATTTTTTAAAGATTTCTGATGATAAGCAAAGTAAAGCAATATATCAACTGTAGCCAGGTACTTACTTAAGTGATTTATGTAAAGAGATTGTTCCCTTTATTGTTTAAACGCTTACCCAATTTTTTTAAATAAAAAGGATATTTAACATTTTTTCATAAGCTTTTGTATTCATTTTTCTACTAAATGTTTTACTAATAAATGTACTTTGTTCAAGTTTCCCAAACCAACTGTAGGATCTGAAAATAACAAATTTTAACAATTGTAGGTATTGGAATTGGGAATTGTATTAGAATTGGAAATTTAGAACAGTATCAGGAAATGTACTGGAATCAGTAAAAATATTGATATTGTCCCATCACTAGTAATAAGTGTTATAAAGATTAGAGCAAACAGAAGTAATAAATGAAGGTCCATGTTAAAATACAGACATAGGCTACTTGTTCTCAACTATATATTAGATTGATTTCTGGAGAAGAACATTGAAAATTTACCTGCTACTGTTTTCATATAAATAATATATTTATTCTGTAGTCAGGGAAGGTTTGATATTTATTTTGATATGTATTAATCAAAAGGGGATGTACAGATAATATAATGTTTAAGAATCTGTGTAGAGTTTTTTCTTTAATCATTTCACCCCAAGCCAGGCAAAAAAGCCACTAAGATGCAAGTGGTTACTGAGTGCAAAAGAATATGAGAAAAAGAAAACATTATTAAAGAGAGATGACAATAATAAATGAACAGGAATTAAGAAGGTAGAAGATAACGATCAACATTGCATTTAAATTTTTGAAGATCAGAGTTGACTGGAAAGCAAGAAGCCAGAAGAGATTTCCACAAGTGAGAAGTGTGAGAAAAGGAACTGTTAGCATATAATGTTTATCAATGTGGAATGTGAAATTGGTGAGCAGAATTTAAATTCCAGTTGTTACTGCTTTGTTCCCTTTGCACTAATACCCTTTGAAAAGCATGAATCCACTTTCCTTCAACTATGGGTTAAATAGCAAGATCAACTGAGCTTTCTTACCTTTATATGGAAAACAGTATAGAAAAAGGAAAATTCAAAAACCAACCTGAAAAAGGAATGGGCTCACTCAGATTATCTTTCTCTAGACACACCATTACTAAAATAGCTACAGCACTTTCGATGCCCTTACAACACTATTTTATTTTACAGTTAACAAAGGTTTTTAGTAGTTAAATTGTTATGTATTTCTCATATGAATTCTGAAATGACTGATTATAAGTACTAATTGCGATTAGTAAATACTTGTAGTACTTATTTTAGTTATTCTTCTTTTATGTACCATGTCCCTTCAAGACATAGGCAATCATTGCTCTCTACAATTTTCTATCCTTTGTACCTTTTAGTAAGGTTAGTCTTTTAGCTATTTCTTGTAAAATCCTGTTCTGCTGACCATTTACATAAGCTCGTTAGGTAGGTAATTTTTTGCCTTCCTTTTATCCCTTTTGCCTTTCAATATGTCCTTTGAGTATCAAATTCTCCAAGCCCTCTTTCCTCATTATGTGCTCAAGAAATTTGAAGTGCTTCTTTCTGATTCTAAGCAGATGTCCTTTTTGTTTACATTTTCCTTAAAGCTTCGTCATTACACACATGTTCAGTCCATTCTCAGCATCCTTCTGTAGAACCACATTTCTGTTGCCTTACTTCATATAAATTGGAAATTGTCCCACTAAAGTAAATGGGCTTAGTTCATAGTTACCAAATGATTTTTCATAGTAGAAGAGGGGAAATCACCTGGCACATACATTGGATGACATATAAATTGTATGTTTAAGCTATGGATTCTGTTATGCATGTATCACTAGAAGAAGATATTAATTACTGATTGAAACATTTTGAATTTCAGCATAACTCATACCACTTTTACCTCTGATTCCACTTGTGGCATTTTTACCTGAATTCCCTTTTTGTGGCTATTAATCTTTTTAAAAGTTTAACCTAAATTTGCTTTATTGATATAAGTACCCCAGTCTTTTTGTACAAAAGTAGAGGTTTATCTCTTGTTTCCTGTTTAGGGTTGGATTTTTGGTTCCTTCTAAAATCTACTTCCTGACTATTACTTCTAATATCTTCGACTGAACTCTAAAATGTTATTCACTAATTAAATCTTGACCTCTTCAAGTCTAGAGTTAGCCATTATCTTACCTGCCTAGCCCCAAGAACTTCACTTCTTGCCATTTCTTATGCTAATACAACACCACACAGTAAGCCTCTACCTTGAGTGGCTCTTAGATCTTGTATTTGGTGAAAATATATATATATATATATATTTATATTTACTTTGGGGCCATCTCCATGCTTTCTTTTATTTTTAAATTCATTTTTATGTAGTTTATGTCAAATTCATTTGTTTCCTTTTTTTCATTTCAGGTGCAGCTACTGATTTGGTTTTATCTGTATGCCTAGCATAGAACATGTTGATATCTTTATGTTTCCTTGCATCTATACTACGCCTGTGTCTGTGCATGGACCTTACCTACTCAGTAGAAGAGGGGAAATCACCTGGCGCATACATTGGAGACATAGTAGCTGATTCACATATAGCAGACAGTGTATTACCTCAAAATCGCAGCCAGATCAGATTCACCCAATTAGATCAGAGTGAAAATGACGGCTCTCATTTTTTCCGCATTGGTAAGAAAAGTGGAAAGCTCTACACGGCCCAGGCACTTGATGCTGAAGCTCTCTGCAAGCACAATGTGCAATGTTTCAGAATGGTAAAAGTTGCAGTTCGGCGAGCAAAGACCTTCATGAAAATACTGAAGGTCAAAGTGATCATTGAAGACATCAATGATCATCAGCCTGAATTTCCAGAAAAGCATGTAGAGATTCAGTTCTCAGAAAGAGATGGGAAAGGAACAAAGATGTCAATTCCAAATGCTGTGGACAGAGATGTCAGCACTCTCAACTCCCAGATTGAATATTTCCTAAAGAATACAACAAGTAGCCATTTTGCTTTATCAGTTGCCAAAAGTGTGGATGGGACATCTGAGCTTAGTTTGATTCTGAAAGAAAGGCTCAACAGAGAAATTCAGGATTCATACATGGTTCATGTTATTGCAAGAGATGGTGGAACGCCGCCAAAGCAAAGCATTCTTAATGTCCACATTGTAGTCACTGATGTCAATGACAATCTTCCTGTTTTTTCACAAAGTATTTTTAACGTTTCAGTAGCAAACGATCATGACATCAGCATACCTGTGATTGTACTTACTGCAAATGATTTAGATATTGGTAAAAATCGTAGAATTACATATCATTTTAGTGTAAAAACTTCGATTATTGCTAAAGCTCAGTTTGAAATAAATCAAATTACAGGAGAGATTTTCTTACAAAAGAAGTTCCCTCCAGGACATAAGATGACATATAAATTGTATGTCAAAGCTATGGATGGTGGCAGACCCCCTCTGAGCTCAATGACAATGGTTCTGGTGAAGGTAATCAACCAACAAAACAATGCACCATTTCTTGATGTTAACTTCATATCAACATCATCAGGAAACATAGCTGCCATTTCTGAAGATGTTGAAGTAGATAGTTTCATTGCATATGTGATGGTCACTGATCATGATGCTGACCAAAATGGAGATGTTAGCTGTGTACTTCAGCATGAAAAGTTTGAACTGCAGAGTCTGGGAATAAAAGAATATAAAATTACAATCAAAGAACAATTAGATCGTGAAAAAGAAGACCACTATGAGATTACAATAACTTGCCAAGACATGGGGGTTCCATCTCTATACAGTAAAAGTCATTTCTCAATACAAGTCATGGATGTCAATGATGTAAGGCCAGAGTTTTCACAAGAGACATTCAAATTTTATATTGATGAAAACCAAGCTTCTGTCTACCCTGTTGGTTATGTAAATGTTACAGATCCTGATCTTGGTCCTGGGGGAATACTTACCTTTACACTTCTCACCAATAACAAACATTTCTTACCTTTCCAAATTACAGATGATGGACTCATATCAACAGTCATGTCCTTAGATTATGAATTTCAAGCATTTTATCAGTTTCAGGTCTTTGTCAAAGATAATGGAATTCCCTCATTAAACAATACTGCAAATGTCACCATTGAAGTCAGAGACAAAAATGACAATGCCCCATATTTTACATTTCCTAGTGTAAATTTTTTTACTCTAGATGTAATTTATCATCGACACCGTGCAAACATTACAATGCTTCAAGCCTCTGATAGTGACATTCATGAGAACGCTTTTCTCAAATATGAAATATTACACGGCAATGAAAAACAATTGTTTGCAGTTCACCCTTACACAGGTTTGTTGTCTTTTAGTCGTGTCGTCACGCAAAAGGATGCTGGATCGTATGATCTTGAATTCGGAGTCAGAGATAGTGGGATTCCATCTCTGTCAGCCACAACATCCTTGTATCTGACACTGACTGTACGAAATGGCACGTCAGAAATGCTAAACTCGGCCCAAACTGGTACTGAAGACAAAATGCATCTTTATCTACTTGTGGTCATTGTGTTGATTTCTGTGATCGTATCAGTGACTGCTACTGCCTGTATATCAGTTTGTATTTTGCGCTGCAAAGAGAGGAAGAGTTCTGCCATTGGTGCTTGGGCCAGTGCACGTTGCAGATGCATGAAAGGTGGTGGCTATTACAGATGTCCCATTCACCAGACGTCATTTTGGCCAAGTGACAGGATCGCTCTTTCAATCAATAAAGACTTTACAACAAATACTCTGCCTAAATCCAAAAATGCATCTCATTCAAGAAGTAATCCAAATATAAAGCACAATACAAGTGATGCCATTTATCAGGTAAGTTATAAAGAATCTGGTTAATATTTAATACTAATTTACTTGTCTTCACTTCTGGAGTGAAGAGTTGTTATTATTATTATTATTATTATTATCTGGATTTTTCAATCAAGTTTGATCTTCAAAAATTTAAATGCAATATCAATTACCTCCTGTCTCCTTAATTCCTGTTCTTTTGTTGCTCTCTCTCCTTGATAATGTTTTCTTTTTCTCATATTCTCTCACATTCAGTAACCCCTTGTGTCTTAATGGCTTTATTACCTTGCCTGTGGAGGGGAATGATTAAAAAACATGCATCTTTTACAGTTAGTCTAATATCTTCACCTTTGTTATCATCACCAAATTTTGGCTGTTTTCCCCTCTGGCATCTGCAAATCAAATAACCTACATGGAATTTTCAAACTAAACATTTTATTTAATCTATGGTGGGTAGATTAATATTGTTCCACTGGCCATGTCTAGGAATACCTTGCCTTGTTCTTATTGCTCAGTTATTACTCATTCTGTTTCAACTGAGCCTGAGTACTAGAGTCCTGGTGTTCTCACTATATCTCAGACTCAGTGAAGTCTGTACAGAATAAGAACAATCTATCCCCGGAATTAAAATAAAGGATTCATTTGATATTCTCTACATGCACAATATTCTATAAAAATATTCAAAAGCATATAACAAATATAAATTAATAATAATTTCTCTATGCACATAATAAACAAATTAAACTAACCTAAGAAAAATAAAAATTAACAATAGTACAAATAATAATGATGACATAAAAAAACACTATGAAACTATATTACTATATAACCAACACAATAACCACAAATGAGACACAAAAATTTATAAGAAATATAATAATATATTATTAATATATTTGTACAACTCGCTGGTGAAATATAGTACATATAAGACATATATTAAAAGAAATATAATACATTGATACATGTCACCTATTATCAAAAAGAAACAAATTAAATTCATCACTTTTTACAAAAAAAAATAAAACTAAATACCTGTTACATGATCACCATCAGTGATACAACAAAAAAATCAAAACATCAATAAGCCGATATTGTCTAGAAATGTGTTTGCACACTTGGTTAAAAAATCATTACATTATCATGCTGGCTCACTTGCCATTTATCCAATAATAGTTCAATTAAGGCATATATCACCAATGAACGCAATAACAAAATGAAAATAATCCAACAAATGTTTATCACTAGCACAAAAACACTACACCACATAAACAACTCGGCATTAATAAAATTTAATTCCATTTAGAAACAAAAATACTAAATATATTTTAAAATTAATAAAGAGAAGGACACCACAAATTGATAATGAAGATATAGTTCTTGAAAAAAAGGGGTATGACATCCAGCAACACATAATTACTTTAAAAAAAAAAAAACCTAACAGGATACCGACCAACACATGAAGATATGCCACTCAAAATTATGAAAGAAAACACAATACATATACACAGACATAATCTTATTAACGCTCAAATAAAACACTTTTATGATTAATTTGCTTTTTTTATGGCTTATCAACCCTTTTTGTGTTATTTAAAGCTGAAATATATTTTGGATTGTAGAAAGTTGCTTACAGTAACCAGTATTCCCCCTCACACTCTCTAAGTATTGGCTAAGCATGACACTGTTTAATTCCATTGATTGAACTGGTCTTTTCAGTGTTAATGTTTTATGAAACACAGAAGCACTCAGAAGACACTAGACAATTTATGTTGAAATTTTCCCTGGAAAGAAGAAAAATGGTATGAACCCTAGGAAAATTAAATTAAAAAAAGCATTAGAACTTTTGTCAGCTTTCAACCACACCTGCATAATAAATATTTATTTACACACACATATAGATAGATATGAACAGGCTAAGATAAATCATTCTAATATCTTAAAGCAGATGATATTACTTTTGCTCTTACAGCCCTAAGGGAATATAGTGATTGAGAAATAAATAAATACAAAATAAATAATAAGATGACCAACATTTCACTATCTCTAAAAATAGATGAATAATCAGAATCACCAGTCCACAATGCCATATTTCGACCAACTAACCAATCAGAAAACTTTCAGAAGTAGGATATAAGAAAAGAAATAAACAAATAATAACAAGGAGATCAAAATTTCACTATCTCTAGAAATAGATAGTTTGACCAACCAATCAGAAAGCTTTCACAACTAGGATATAAGGCTGTGAGCCAATGAGAAGCAGAGTACCCTTTTCCTAAGTGTAACTATAGATTTGTATATAACCTGTTAGAAAATCAACCAAAACGTGAATTGATATATAAATTTTGTCCATTCTCCAATGATGTTGTCATCATAAAAAGCCCAGAGATGAAATATATTTGAATAACTAGCTGGTGACTTTAGACAGCTAAGTGTACTGCTACATTAAAAACATATACCCTTTCAATCTCCAACTTTTTAAGCAGCCTGCTGATACATTTGAAAATGCACAGGCATGCATACATACATACATATATATATATATATATATATATATATATATATATATATACTTCCTCCCAGCATCTTTTCTCTCTCAAATCAGACAGGAAATTTATACTTGAATTCTTGAAAGTTCAACTTTTAACATATGCTAATTTTTTAAATTATTATTATTATTATTACAACCTGATATGTCCCGGAAAGGGATATATTTGTTCAAAGTAGCAAAGTGGCTGTTGACTACTGTAACCAGGTAGGACAATCTAGCCGGTAACCGTAATGGACTGGTCCTCATCATAGTGGTAGGCAATAGACGAAGACAATAGGTGTAGTCCATGTACCTCCACATCAGTCTGTATTTATGGCTGACACCAGCCAATCATATTACTGCGAGGGGGAACCCAGGTGTATGCATATTCATTACATCACAACCCAAACAAGATAATAAGGGATGCAAGACGTTACTGGGTGTTAGAGAATATGAGAAAAGCTACTATTAAGAAGAGAGGGAAAAAAAAGAATAAGAATTAAGAAGACAGAAAATAACAATTGACATTGCATTTAAATTTTGGAAAATAAAAAATGACTGGGAAACAAGAAGCCGGAAAAGAGTTCCACAAATGAGAAGTGTGATAGAAGAAACTCTTAGCATAAAACTTACAGTTACATCTAGCCATTTCAATTGTAAATTGATGAGACCTTGCTGCCAATCTGGTACTGCACTAGGAAAGTTCATCAGAAGAATTACCATGAAAGTATTTATAGCAAATTATTCTATATTCTTCTGTATTATTATATAGTGTTACATAAAGATTTATTTTGTATTTATCAGCACTCTGTGCACTTTCTTTTAATCATTATTCAAGGCCAATATACACCAAAATCAATTATACTTATATATGGTGGGAACGGACATTGTCATAAGATAAACAATTCATTCGTAACTGATAAACTCCTAACTATCCTAAGAAGTAGAAACTATATTTACTAACACTTAATCATTGTCTAATGTGCCATAGGTGATACACCCATGAGCTAGTAGTCTGAAATCAAAGAGGTCCATGGTGCTGACTTGGGGTGGTAGTATGTGTTATGGTCCCAGCAGTGGACAAATAGTGAACCCCCAAACAAAAAACAAAACACTATGAAAGTATAAAAATAGATTTTTTATAGAAAAAGATATCAGAAATACATTTTATATATAAAAAATATTAGCAAAAATACATATTTGTAGTAAAATTACCAATATTATATATTTATAGTAACATTACCAAATTATTTCAAAGCTCTCAAAAAAAATATTAAATTTTGGCATTAAATGACCCATAAAGATTTGATATGCCATTAATCAACAAATCAGTCCAAACTCCAAAGAAATAGTGTTTGCTAACAATTAATCTTGTTAATCATAAATTACAGACAAATATTGCTTAAGATTTTTTTGTTAAAATGTCAAAAATTTCTTCCTTTATATTGACCAACTTTTGAGAATCTTCTAGATTGACAACTAGGTTGTTTCATTTTATTGTTGAATTAGATGTAACTATGTTTTGTTCTAATAGTTTCTTTTCCCACATGTCTTTCCTGTGGAACTTTCTTCCAGTTTCTTGGAGGTACCTATATAAATCTAAGTAGATACACCAGTTTGTAGATGAAAGACATGCAAATGTACCAGAATACAAGATCTGGACGACCAGCTGTTGTATTCTAGTACATAAACATTTTAGCCAATTCTCATGCCTATATATCTATCTATCTGCTGTTCATATCTATCTATCTATCTTAGTCGTTTCATATCTATTTATCTATCCCAGTCTCTCTATATCTATCTATCAGATTCTTTCTTTTTTTCCATTCTGTTCATACCTATCAATTTAAATCTAATGTCAATTGTAATCTCCTGTCTTCCTGAATTCTGTTCTTTTATTGTCCTTTCTCCTCACTAAACTATTCACTTCACATTCTCTTTCACTCCCAATAAGCCCCCCTACATCTTAGTGGCATTATCTCCTTGTTTGGGAGTGAAATGATTAAAATAAAAATCTATGAATTTGATGAAGCTCTCCTCCCTGCTGAAATGTCAAACTGTTGAAACTTGTGCTATGATGTGATTAACACCCTCCTCCTTAGATTTCATTAATAAAAATAGATGGGGAAATATAATATATTTATCTATAATATTTTCTTCTTTTCTTCTTCCTCTCTACTTTCTGTGTGGACATTTCTAGTGTTTTTCAATTATTTGTTTTGGGTTTTCTTAGGTTCAAGTGTTTTAAAATTTAATATATGAACAATCAATAACATGTACAAGAAAATGGACAAACATTATTACTCTTAGTGGTAGTGATGGTGGTATGGATAGTAAGGATGTTAGTGAATGATGGAAGCAAAAAAAAATAATAAATACAGTTATTGTATAGATTATACTATTTGATCAAAAAATTTCCAATTTAGGGTTAATTTGAACTTGGGACTTGGTTATTATATATTATTTTCAGCAAAATCTCCTTTGAAATCAACATGCTTTGTTTAAGCACAAACATATGCCAGAAATGACATTTTTATTATGTGACGTTTGATAGTGTCAGTGGATGTGCATGTGGCATAACAGTTGATGGTGTGAAAAGTGGAATCAGTATGCTGGGTTCAAATGCTGGATGATTCTCTTTCACATAGATACCCTTGGAAAAGGTATAAATCTATTTCTTCTCCACTCACAGCTATGGGTTAAATAGTAGGGTAGACTGGGTGCTCTGTATTTGATTGGCAACCAGTCTAGGATGACTGAATACTAAATTAGTTGGGTGTGGGCAACTCTACCCCATAAAAACCTAGTTTTTATAGAAACTACAGCAGCAACACCTGGAATAATGAGAGTGTGATCCTACTCTACAGGTTAGTAATAGCACTCAGGAGGAGGAGGGGAAAGAAGGGGAAGAAGAAGAGGACAAGGAGGAATAGAGAAAGAAGGAAAAGAAGAGGATAAGAAAGAAAAGAAAGAAGAAAAGTTGGATAGTGTGAAATCTGGAGAGAAAAGCTGAAGGCATTATAAAATTAGATTAGTGTTTTTGTTTTTGAGACTGATGTTTTTTAACCAGTTCACCCCAAGCAAGGCAATAACAACACTAAGATGCAAGGGGTTACTGAGTGTGAGAGCATATAAGAAATTAAAAAAAAAACACTATTAAGGAAAGAGAACAATAAAAGAACAAGAATTAAGAAGACAGAAGATAATGATTGACATTGAATTTAAATTTTTGCAGATCAAAGTTGACTATGAAGTATGAAGTTGGAAGAGAGTTCCCCAAGTAAGAAGTGTGATAGAAGAAACTGTTAGCATGGTTATATCTGGCTGTTTCAACTATAAAATGATGAGATATTGCTGCCAATCTAGTACTTATTAATATTTCTCAGATGTGCAGGTCTATAGTAATACACAATGTTTAATAAATAAAAATGGAGTATCTATTTCAAATACAAAGTACCCCATATATTAACGTTTGAAGTAATAATGCATAACCTCCAATATGCCAATGGATGTTGAACAGTTTTATTTAAAATAAAGAAAATCCTTGAAGGGACTCAGATGTTAGTGATCTGAAAAATTTTGACAATACTATGGACAGAACATATGATGAATACAGAAATTTTAAGAAGAGGAACTACAAGAATAATCAGAAACGGGCAGCTAGGGATATATTTGTAGATATATTCTTCTATGTGCCATGTCTCTTCAGGAACATGGCTCTCCACAATTTTCTGTCCTTTGTAGCTCTTACTAAATTTTATCTTTTATCTGTCTTTCCCAAACTTTGCTTTGCCATCCATATACCCAAACTCACTAGGTAGGTTATGCATTATTTTCCTCTATCCTTCTTAGATTTAATCTGTTCTATGGGTATCAAATTTCTAAGCCCTCTTTCCTCATTATGTGCCTTTGAAATTTCAGCCATTTCTCCCTGATGTTAAGTATACATGTCCTTGTTTCCATTTTCTGTAAAATTTCCTCACATGTTCAGTCCATGATATCCTCAGCATCCTTCTGTAGAACCATATTTCTGCTGCCTCAAGTTTTTTCTTCATCTGCAAGGAGATTGCCCATCATTCACTGCCATGCAGGAGGACTGATATTATGTAAAAGTTTAGTGCTCTTTTCTTTGTTTCTAACAAAATTTTTCTGTTTCTTAATACTTTGCTTAGCTTTTGGAAGATATCTTTTGCTATTCCAATGTGTTGAAGAAAAAATATGACAAATATAAGTATAAAGAAGTATTGCTGTGAGCAGCAAAAGAAAATTAAAGACATTTCATTGGCCATGAAATAGATAGCCATGATGACAATTGTAATATATTTGTTCATGAACTGTCATGTTTTTTTAGTCTTTTTTTTTTTTCATCATTTCATCCCAAGCAAAAAGAATAAAGCCACTAAGACACAAGGAGATACTGAGTGTGAAAGAATATGAGGAAAAAAATTAAGGAAAAAGAATAATAAAAAAGCAGGAATTACGAAAACAGAAGATAACAATCAATATTGAATTTAAATTTTTGAGTATCAACAATTGAAGCAAGAATTTGGAAGAGAGTTCCATAAGCAAAAAGTGCAACAGAAGAAACTGTTAGCATAGAACTTATAGTTACATCTAGCCATTTCAACTGTAAAATGATGAGATCTTTCTGCCAATCTAGTACTTAAATTCATAATATCTAAGTACCATAGAGTTCATCAGAACAATTAACATGAAAATATTTATAGATTCTTCTTTGGATTTTACCAAGAATCTCTAAATATATAGTAGGAGCACCAGACTTTATATGCATGGATGAATGGTAGACTTATAAATATATAAGATAGATTGTGGCATGAAAAATTGTCGAGTGAACCAACTTTCCTAGCAGTAGACGTAACAATAGATTCAATATAATGTTATTCTTAGAGTGTTGAAATAAAATTTGGATATTTATAGCTGTGGTTGAGAATTGTTGCTTTATTTGGATAAAAAAATACAAAGATAATGAGAAATTTCTCCGTCAATCAAATAAGGGATACATTTTGTTTGATCCCTTCCAACTGTTTGGAGATGCATAACTAAAGTGAAATTGTCTTTTCCCTGACTTCTCACTGTGGCTAGCTTGTTGTTTTACATACATTTTCATGATTAATTCTGATGTATACTTAAATCACATGACTAGATTTCTTGCTTTGCTTTCATTTCATATTTTGAATATATATGACATTGTGGTTAAACCACATTAGTTAATTTATTATAAAAATTTGCATTGTAAATATGTAAATCACATGACTAGATATCATACTTCAGTCAAACAATGATAAAACATGTCCTTTTGAGCACACATTGCTTTCTTTCGTTAAGCCATACTAGTGAATATATTATAAAAGTCTACATTACTTACATACTTAAATACTTAAGTTACATGAGTTGAATCCTTTAAATACTTAAATCACATGACTAGAATATAATTGTATACTGAAATCACATGATTAGATTTCATGGTTTGACTTCATTTGATCATGTATAAAACGTTTTTTTGAACACACACAATCCTATTTGGTTAAGTCATACTGGTGACTATATTATAAAAGTGTGTATTGCTGCAATATTTAAATAATTAATTTACATGACTTGAATATCCTTGTATACTTAAATCACATGACCAGATCTCATGCTTTGATTTCGTTTGATCATGATGGACTTTTGAATATACATCACCTGTAGTTAAGCCACATTTCTGAAAATAGTATAAAATTCTGTATTGCTTAGATATTTAAATACTGAAGTCACATGGCTAGACTATACTTGTATACTTAAATCACATGACTAGATTTCATGGTTTGCCTTCAGTCAACCATGTATAAAACTGATGGACTTTTGAATACACATGACCTTTTCTAGTTAAGCCACACTTATAAATATCTTATCTTTTGTCTGCATTGATTATCAAGAATTAATCATTGGCAGAAGTGATGTTCTTATGTGGTTAGTTTATATTTTTTAGATGTATATTTGTAATAATATTCAATGATTTCTACATTATTTGTTGGTTGTTAATTAAATATTGATATTCTACAAGAATGTTTTCCATTTTTTTACAACTTCTATGTTTTAGAATTGTTTAACAGGCAAGATTCTTTTAGTATATAGAATTGTCTTGACACATCGATTCTCATCATGTTTTATTAATACCATGGAAGCTGATTTTGAATATTTCTTTCTAGACTTGTGGTGACATTGAAAACAGATTTGCTTTATGATTTTCATTTTGTTAATCAGCAAAATCAAAGTCACCTTATTTGCATGCATATATGCATACAAATTCCACATAAATATTCTAATTGTTAGTTTTTGTTTTTTCAGTATTTCAACAGAATGAAAATTTTTTTTTTCAAAAAGAAAGGTGAATGTGAAATGATAAAATGGAAAGAATAACACTTTTTAATTTAATGATTTGATTTGTTTAACGGCATATCAACTCCTCATGGGTCATTTAATGCTGAAATTTAATTTTCTTGGGAGCTTTGAAGTAATAAAAATATGTTATTCTGCTTTCAAAACTGAATACATAGTAGATGATACTCAGCTTTCATGCATATACATGTTTGGTTTGGTTTATTTTGCTCTACAGCATATCAACCTCAATGGGTTATTTAATGCTAACAAGATTTTTCGGATAGGTTCATATGTATAGATTATGTATTCTTTGTAAGAAATAAGTTTGTAGATCAGTTTTCATTGCTGTATTTTTGTAAAAAGGTTTCTGTCAAGAGTGAAATGTATTGCTAGTAATATATTTTTTTTTTTTTTTTAAATTTGTTGCAGTTAATTTTTTTTTGGAATTTTTACTATAAAAATCTATTTTCATACTTCATACTGTTTTGACCCCTTTTTGGGGGTTCACTATTTGCCCATAGCTGGGACCCTAACAGGTGCTAGGTCAGGGTGACCTGGGTACAACAGCAATTAATAGGTGATTCCATGCTACTCAAAATATCCTGATCAGATGCCTTGCTGCTGGATGTAGTTTGTTATACTCAAGATAATATACATGTTTGTGCGAACATAATTACTAGAAGCAGTGATATGTGTGTTTCATGTTGTGGTTTTGTTGAAGTTATATTTTGGCATACAAATAAATAGATATTGGTAACTTTTTTTTATATGAAAATGTATTGCTGGTATTTTTATTATAGAAATACATATTTTTACTTTTATAGGGTCTTGTTATTTTTGTAGGGAGGGATTATTTGCCTATGGCTGGGACCCTAACAAATTCTACCCCCACAGGTCAGAGTGGACCTAGGAATACAGCAATTAAGAGGTGGTTCCATACTCTTCTAATCCTCCAATCTGACAATCAGTGCCAAATTATTTTCTAAGTGTACCTTAAATATGGCATAAGGCTGAAAGTGTGGAGCACCCAGTGAGAATCAAACTCATTACTCAGTCATAATTGATCTAGCGAGGCAAGCTTGCTAATCATTACACCACATTGAAGTGCCAAATAATTTTCTAAGTGTAGCTTAGATGTGTCACAGGGACAAAAGTATGGAGCACCCAGTGAGGATTGAACTCACTACTCAGTCATAATTGATCTAGCAAGGCAAGCTTGCTAACCATTACACCACATCGAAGTGCCAAATGATTTTCTAAGTGTAGCTTAGATGTGACACATGACAAAAGTATGGAGCACCCAGTGAGGATTGAACTCACTACTCAGTCATAATTGATCAAATGAGACAAACTTGCTAACCATTACACCACATTGAAGTGCCCTTGTTTTAAATGAATGGAATTGATAGAATAAGAGTGAGCGAGAGAAGTGGGAGGATGTTTTTGGCTTTCATGATGTGCTTGATATTGATAAAGTGCACAATGGTGAAGATGGGTGACCAGGGCCATGGGGTTTGTCAGAACATCATGAGAGCAGAGTAGAAGACAACAACCGGTACTGCAATTGTTGGAAGAAGTGGCGGGTAGGGGCAAAAACGTCACCTTTCCTTCCCATCGTCATTGTCGTAGTGTTTATAAATCTGTACCCAGCAATGGACAATAACGGCGTGACATCCTACAATTAATACAATCTTTTACGACGACATAAATTTGAAAATTGCTACGGAGCTTGCATGACAAAGTCTACTTGGAGTCTGCGTTTGGAGCCTGATTTTAGTTTATGGCTTTAATCAGAAAAGAGAAGACATGGAATCAACACTGGAGTTTGTGCGAGTGTACGCGTGTGTGTTAACATAGATCAATACAAGATTTTCAATGTGAAAGCTCTGTCGCTGTTTGTGTATGTATGTTTCAATTGTGTGGCTATGCTTAGGCTGATGTTTGTGTGTATGATTCAGGTTTTCATATATAGGTGAATGCAAAATTTTCAATTAATGTTTGTATGCTCAATGTATATGTATTAAATTTATACTGTGGCACATATACACACAGAACGATATTAATTACCAGTTTTTAAAATGTTTCAGTGTAAATGTGTGTAAGCATGACATATTTAAGTGTTAGATAAGGTATATATGCAGAAAAAAAAGAGTACTTTTGTTAGTGGACAGGACTATTTATGATTTTTCATCGTGTGCTTAATCTGTCTCAGAACCAAAAGAATGTGGCAACCAATGATGAGCAATGATGCAACAATAATCTAAGATGAACTTGTTAAACTGATAACAGTAATGGTAATAGCAATATTAGGTATTTCCTTGTAAAGAAACATTTGGCATTCATTGACTGAGCAGCCAGTGCTATATTCAGTTGGAATTTATAAAATAATTCTCTTAAATTTTTTCAGGATAATAGGTTTCTCATATCCAGTAGCTGTTTCTGCTTTTTCCAGTATTCATGGGAACTTCCATCTTTTTTCTATTTGTTTTTTTAATCATTTCACGCCAAGCAAGGCAATAAAGACACTAAAATGCAAGGAGTAACTGAGTGTTAGAGAATATAAGAAAAAAAGAATTATTAAGGAGAAAGGACAATAAAAGAACAATAATTATGAAGACAGAAGATAATAATTGACATTGCATTTACATTTTTGAAGATCAAAATTGACTGGGAAGCAAGAAGCCAGAAGAGAATTCCACAAGTAAGAAGTGCGATAGAAGAAATTGTTAGCATAGAACTTGTGGTTACATCCAGCCATTTCAACTATAAAATGTTGAGACCTTGCTACCAATATAGTACGGTGCTTAAATTCATAACGTCTAGGTACCATGAAAGTATTTATAGAAAAGGCACATGGAAGTTACATTATAGTGGTGGGAAAGTAACTGAAGCCGAGATACCAGGTCAGGATCAATAACATTGCAGATTCTTCTTTGTATTTTATCAAGAATCTCTAAATATATAATAGGAGCACTAGACCAGATGTGGCAACA
The DNA here is from genome assembly GCA_903632075.3 of Acanthosepion pharaonis. Taxonomy (NCBI): domain Eukaryota; kingdom Metazoa; phylum Mollusca; class Cephalopoda; order Sepiida; family Sepiidae; genus Acanthosepion; species Acanthosepion pharaonis. The sequence goes on from CAHIKZ030001548.1 coordinate 411,655, forward strand.
ATATTCAAAGCATAGGTGAATGGTAGACTTATAAATGTGTAAGATAGATTCTGGCAAGAAAAATTGTTTAGCAAGACACAGCAGCAACTTTCCTAGCTGCAGATCAAACACTTTATTCAACATAATCTTTCTACTTCATGTCAGCGCAATGAGTCACTTTCCAGGAGGTTAGCATCAGCCATACTGATGGAAAGTAAAATTGAAGTAGTGTGGAATGTCAACATCATGATTATATCATTATTCTCTCTTCAAGGTATGTGTGCTATCCATTTTTCCTGCCACTGCTGTTGAAAGTTAGTCCTGGGTATGACAATAAACTACATCAAGCAGCAAGGCCTCTGATCAGAAGATTGGAGGTTTTGAGTAGCATGGAACCACTTATTAATTGCTGTTGTTCTTAGGTCCACACTGGGGTTGTAGCACCTGTTAGGGTCCCAGCTATGGGCAAATAGTAAACCTTCAAACTAAAACAAAACACTATGAAAGTATAAAAATACATATTTATAGTAGAATTACCAGCAATACATTTTATAGCAAAATGAGTAACAATACATTTTATCTGTAGCTGAAGGCATGCAATTGCATTCAAAATATATTTAGTTGAAGTGATAAAATTATGTTCAGAATATTTAGATTTTGGCATTAAATAACCCATAAAAGTTTTGATATGCTGCTAAACAAAATCAACCAAAACCTGTTGAAAGTCAACAATAGATATAGTTTCTATTACTTGTAAAGTTTCTCTGAGTTTGTAGTGCCAGTCTATGAGATCTGATGGACAGCCCTCTTCAAGACACACAGGGTTCATTTGCTTGAATTCACTTTTAATCATTGATCTGAGAAAATACTTCTTTATAGCTGATTGTTTAAACATTTCAATAAACTAAAAGCAAGTCTAAAATATCAACTCTGATAAAGATTGTTTTAACTGGAACAAATTACAATAAATACATTTAAAGTCTGTGATATTTCTTTGAATTAATTCAGACATTTCTATCCATAATAATTTCATATTAATTCTATGATTCTGTAAGGCTTATACACAAAGTTTGAAGAAGGATGGTCCTCACGGAGACCTAAATGCTTCGCTTGCTGAAAGCCATTTTTAACCATCGATTTTAGAAAGTGTTTGCATACAGCTGACAGTTTAGATATTTATGAACATGTTTGACAGATCCTTCAATGACAGGCACTCTGGTTCATTGGGTGTGTGCATATATATTAGGCTGAGTCATCATAATTTCTGTTTTTTGGAACTCAATTGTAATGATGAATGTATCATTCTAATTACTAATCATATATGGCAGTTAACTGGAGTACACTAACATATGTTAGCTCAGTGTTTCTCAACCTTTTTAAATAACAGCACACCTAAGAGCAAATGAAAATATCACAGCACACCTATTAAAATTTTTAAAGGGTATACATTTAAATGCATGAAATAAAACCATAGATTAAAAAAGATACACACACAAATATGAACTTATTTTATTTCAATGTTTCTGTTCAACTATTTGTACAGCCTATTTATTGTGAAACCTGTGACGTGTTTTTCGCAATTTCTTCAATATCTGGTCAGATGTGTGATAGACAGACTCTCATTTATTCTTCAGTTGAGTGTAGTCTTTCTCACTTCTTATTTTTTATGCTATTTAGAGTTGAGAAGCCTAATTCACATAAATAAGAAGTAGAAAATTGCAATGAAACTGATAAAGCCTTTTTAGTTAATGTGGGATATTCCTTTTGTATTGAAATCCAAAATGTATCAATTGGTACTATTGAATGTTTTATTTTGAGCCCTTAAAAAACGTAAAAATACTTTTTAAAAAATGAATATTAAAACAGAGTATTTAAAATAAAATTATCAAAGAATAGTGAAAATAATTATCTGAAAAATGTTAAATATTTATTCAAATACTAACACTGTACCATTACTACTTACACACACACATGTATGCTGTGACAATATTTTCTGGCACATTTATGAGGATCCCATGTCACACTAGTGTGCTGTGGCACGAAGGTTGAGAATCACTGTTAGATAGTTTGGTTTGGTTTGTTTTACGACATATCAACCTCAATTGGGTATTTAATGCCAACAAAATTTTTGTTTCTGGTAATGTTTTTCTTCAAAAATCTATTTCTGGGAATATTTTTCCTTGAAGAAATCTATAGCTGGTAATATTTTTTTCAAAGAATGTATAGCTGTTTGTATTGCTGGTAATTTTTTTTTTTAAAGTATTGCTGATAATAATTTTTCCTTCAAAAATTATTACTGGTAAAATTTTTTTTATTACAACAGTATTTTGGTATTAAAACCTATTTTTTTATACAAGTTTGGGTGTTAACTATTTGCCTATAGCTGTTCTGTTAACAGGTGCTACCACCCCAGGTCAGGGGTGGACCTGGGAAAACTAGCAATTAAAAGGTGGTTTACGCTCCTCAAAACCTCCTGATCAGAGGCCTTGCTGTTGGACGTAGTTTATCGTCTTACCCAGGATGCGGATGTATACTGTTAGATAGATTAGGTTGAGTCATAGATAATTTATGTTTCTGTGCACTAGGGCTTGAGCATGCTGGTCTTGTTCAGACTGTTATTATGCTAGATAACATACTCTTTCCCAGAAACTGTAACTAAGGTAACATTCAGGATAGTTGCAGCATCTGTTTAAATTTTGTTCAATGTTGAACAAATGTGCCTGAGCAACCATCTGCAATAGGAATTAGCTAGCCACCTTAGTAAATGGGCATCATCGAATACAAGTGGCCAGCTATAAATGTATGCATTATGTATTCTACTAAATTTGCATAGGTAAGTCCTTCCTTCTTTGAACCTTGTGGACTGTTGCTGGAGAATCACAAAGCAATATGCCAAATATGGTGCTTTGATTGCTGGATCTCCACAGCAAATTTGCATCCAGGTCTTACAACATTTGACCTTTCTTGGCAGACCTTCTGTTGTCACAATGTGGGATATAAAATTATAAAAATGATAAAAATAAAAGCATAAGGAAACTGAATGAAAGCAGCTAGACAACATTTTCTTTTTTTGCTTAGACATGTCTAAAAAGAAATAATTTACATTTTAAAATTTTAAATTTCAGTGTTCCGAAATCATCAGCATTTCCTATCAGTGCATATTTATAACTGATACCTGCATTTTTATATAAATGTCCCATCCCTTCCTAGGTGGGTAACCATTTGGGAATACCCAGTCCAATATTCAGTCTTTTCTGAGGTTGAAATGTATTATTTAAATTTTTCCCTTTCCAAATTTTATTCACTATATATATATATATATATATATATAATACAGTTTATATATATATATATATATATATATATATATAAAAATACAATTTATATATATCTCTATCTATAAAAAGGAGTGCTGGATGTGTGTGTGTGTAACGAATGCACCGCCACAATTTTTGACGGATTTGCACCAAAATTTACATGCACATGCTCCAAGTTAGCGGGAAGGCCAAGACTGACTTTGCATTTTCCAACTCCCATCGATAGTGGAAATAATCGATTTTTTCATGCTTTTCATTTTTTGTACTGGCCAGAGTGAGAGCCTATAGCTGGCTGCCACGAATAGGCAGGAAGATTCTATTGGCCAGCATGAGAGCCAACAGCTGACTGACATGAATGTTAACTAGCATGCTAGCATGCAAAAAAAAATCGATAGCTGCATTCGTCACAAGTGGGAAAAATTTAAATCTGCATGGCACTTTACTCCAATTGGCTCATTCGCTTGCTTAAACTCAATGTTGATTCTGATTCTGCAGAACTGGGTTGGGTGTGAAAAAGTATTTGTTGTTAACATTCTTTTTTCATTTGGTTTTTCCAGTTACAAGTCCTTTTTTAAAGCTGATTGTTTTGTGTTCATTTTGTTTAGTTCTTTTTTTGTAACAGATTTAATGTTTAGTATAGAGCTTAGAAAAAAAATTTGCAGTGTGCGATAGGCAAGAAGTAAGGCATGTAGCAACATCAGCATGGCAAAGGGCACTCCTTTAAAGGCAAGGAAGGCAAAAATATTTTAAGTCAAGTGATAGCGATTGCTGTATGAGTCGTACGATTTTTGAATCAAGCACGGGCAACGCCAGGCCATGCTGCTAGTATATATATATATATATATCATCATATATATATATATATTATATATATATAATCAAGGCCCAAAACTATTATTTTTAAGATTACTGAAAGGGATAAAAACCCTAACTTATAGATAGAATTTTGTAGTTTGGGAAATCATGATTTAAACAGATGAATTAAAAAGTACAAAGTATTTAGTTTTACAAAAAAGCTCATTCAATGGAATTTGATAACCAATGGAATAAAAAAGGAATGAAATATGATTATCCTAACTTTGAATAGCAAAATTAAGGAATGCCCTTCATCAGAGTATTTTGGACAGAAATGATCTAGACATGTAGAACTTGAATTTTTTTAATGGAAAGGATGAAAAAAATTTATCCACCATTTATATATATCTTATTTTCTGTCAAAACTTTTTTAAAGGATTAGAAGCTCCATCCCAAAGACAAAAGGGGAAAGTATTTCAATTTTGCTTTGATCTGTTAAAAATAAATCATTTCAGGAAGAATGGAATATATGTTTTTAAAAAATTTATTATAATGAACCATTATATTAATAATTAATATATATATATATATATATATATATATATATTGAAATTTTATAATATATTTTCTTAAAAAGAAATTTTAATGTTAGATAAATACAGTATTATCAGACAGATAAGAAGAATAATATTAAAATGGTATTTAATAAAAAAATAAACAGAAACAATGCAATCAATGTATGGAGGGAAAAATTTTTTATTTATCAATAAATAATTTAACAAACAAATTTATGGAATTATTTTGAACTTTTGAAAATGTAAAGATTTTTTGAAATAATTTAAAAAAAACACACACATAAAATGAGAAAATTTTTTTTGATTGACATATATTAACAAACAAGTACACATCATGTTGATGTTTCTTCCAAAATTTTTTTTTAAAATTTTGGGTCTTTTTAAAAATTCCCTCTCTACAGTAACAGCAAACTGAAAATTTATCAATTTTTCATAATTGTTCTTCAAAATCACAAATTTTTTTATATCTTAAAAATTTTACAAATGATGAATGACTGTTCTGTAAATTTATTATCCAATCCTATATTTTCAATTCCCAGTTCACCAGCAATGTGCTTTCTTCCATAAAAAGGGAAGCAAATGCAGCCAAAATTTCTATCTGATCAAAATATATAAAACTGAATAAAATGTGAAGAAGTACCGATTGTTTGATTCTTAGATTCCGATTTAAAATAAACAAATGCACACAAAGAAAATTTTAAACATCACATTTACATTACACTTCCCCATTTTAATTCATTTAATCACCTGCTGAAACAAATGAAAAAAAAAATTTATTTTTTCCTCCTGAGAAATTTTTTTTCCAAGAAAATAGGGAGGAATTGTTAAATAATATATATTAGAAAAAAATTTGATTTGTGACAATTTTCAGTTACTGTAAAAAAAAAGATTCCCATATGAATGCACATGCTGTGATTTATTATTCAACAAAAACATATGCACTGTTAAAAAAAAAATTGGTAAAATGGTCAATCTGCTATTTGGCATTAAATAATTTTTTTCCTTCCTGAATCTAAAACTTTTTTATAAAAAAACTTCTCCCATCCTACTGTGCATTAATTTTAACAATTATTTTTTTATGCTATGATGAAATTTTTAACTTACCAAAAATTTTTATTCAAATTATCTCTCATGCCTAACTTGGCTGTCATGAAATACTAAACATAATTCTGCTTTGCTGGGTTCCATACAGCCTGAAAAAAAAAAGATGTATACATACATTTTCAAAGCATTTATACAAAGATGTGGTTTCAGGGAACCTCAACTTGGAATTTGGCAACATCAAAATTTTCCCATTTTTTTAGTTATGTTACTTATTTAATGAAAACCAATGTCTGTTTGCATAATTGTGTCTTCTGTATTTGTGAAATAAAACAAATAAATAAAAAAAATAATATAAAGAAAAAGGAATATTCTGAAAAATGATTTAATAACATAAAAGGAACCAAAATGGGATTTTTGAAAATTACTAAAAATAAAATAACCCCATTTCTAAAAAGAACAGAAATTAAATTTTTTCCAAAATTTCAAAAATTCAAAATTCAGCCATCTTTGGCAAAAGCTACTTATAAAATAAATGAACTGATCACAAAACTCAATCCAAAGTGAAACTTTAGCTAATTTATTTTAACCATTGTTAATAACTTCTGAACTAAAAATGAAAAAACAGAAACCCCAAGTGATACTGAGAACTTTGTACCATTGAGTCATGGTTTAAAAGAATAAACATTTTGTGTACTAAAAAACCTTCTTTTTTTTACCTTTGAGCAAAACCTTTGAAAAAAATACACACAAACAAATAAAATTCAATGTTAATCATCCCAAATTTATTACATAAAATGACACTTGACTCAAGATAAAATGAACTCCAAAGCAAGTGACTCAAAAAAATACAAAGTTGTTGAAAACTCAAAAATTTAATAAAATCATTCATAGATCACTTCATGTCTGATATTGATGACACATGGTATTAATTTTCCAAATGAATCTTTAGATTCAATCTGAACTTTTCAATGACCTTGAAAAAAATATAAAGCAATCCTTAGAGTCTGAAATCTGTTAACCAATTATTGGAACAGTTAATTATGAATTTAGAACAAAACCAATTTCACTAACTTTTAAAATTTTCAAATATTTGCTAACCTTAGAACTTTTATATGTGGAATTGAAATTCGTCTTTGCATTGAATATCACAATGTTTAGAGTGATTGTACCCTCAAGTACATGAATATCAATCCAGGTAACTTACAAAAAATTTCATTGAATTAAAATTTTAATCTGGAATTGTAATTATTCTCATTTTACTACATGTCTAGGAATATTTCATTGAGTTCTTATTTTAGAAAACTTTTTCTTTATTTTCACCAACTGCAAGAGATTCTCAATTAATATAAAAAAATTCATGAATAATGTTTTAATGGATGATAAAAAATTATTATAAAGGGGATAATTTTAGACAAGATTGGTAATCAGTGCTTTGAAATTTCTTTGAACATCTTTTATTTTTGAGCTTTCAGTGTTTAAATAATGATTCTCTGTTCAACAGACTGCTGATAATTAATAATCAGATTATTAAATTTTTTAACAAGATAATATTTATTTGGATGATTTTTCAAATCCATTTGTTAATAGCTGCCAAGTTCTAGTTTTTTTAAAATACAGTTATATGTCATGAACTGTGAGCTTGATCTGTATGCATGTCTAAAATTATCAAGAAAAGGTTATTAAAATCACATAATCACTATTTCTTGTTCTTACATTGAATTATAAATTGGAGATATCAAGCCAAAAATCAAACAACTACTGAAACAAAATCTAAAAATATTTTCTTCCAGTGAACGGAAAAATTTAGATAAAAAATTTATAGGTTTTGATGCACTATGATTTTTTTTATTAAAAGCAAATGTTCAAACAAAAAAAAAAATTCATTAGAATTTATAAAAAATATTGGCAATTTGTCATGCAATATCAATCCTTCAATAACCAAAATTCCATTAAGTGGAAATATATCAAAAGAATTTAAAAAAATATATATTTTGTAAAACTTTATTACTGAAATAAGGATAGAAAAATTTTTAAAAATGAAATTTTTCAGATTAAAAAAAAATATATTGGAAATATTGGTAATAAAGTTTGGGTTTTAGTCTTATAAATGGTTGATCTGAATATATTTAAATGTAATAAAATCCCATCAGAATATTTGTTTGATAAATCAACAAATATCACCAAAATACATATATCTATATTGATTCTTGTCATTCAATTTTTGTGAGTTAAAATTTTTATATACCAAAATTTGTTAATTAGTTTTACATTTCTTCTTAAATTGATTTACAATGTTAAAACATTCTTCAGTTTAACCATTAATTGAAAATTGATTTTTTTATTGTTATCAATGTACATATTTTAAAAAAAATCAGTGGATTTATACTTTGGATGAGTTGTAGACCTTTCACATGTTATTTTTGGACTATTTAATTTTGGTAATAATAATAATAATAATCCTTTAATTTCCATCAAATACATAGAAACTTTTTAAAAAATTCATTCATGTGAAAATATTTTTAAATAAAAAAAACCTATTTGTATTCAAAATTTTGCACCTTTTTGTGAAGTTAGAATTTGGATTTCAAACGGATTTAAAATAGAAGTATATTTTTTTATCACAAAAAAATATATTGAATATATATATATATTTAAATATATATATATATATATATATATATAAAAACAATATATATTTTATATATAATTAACATGATGTTACAAAATTGTTCGTTTTGCACTGATGTAATTTGACCATATAAATAAGTGATTTCAAAAACACTAACAAATTTATTTTATAAAATAAAAGCAAAAAAATTGAACATTTTATTGTTATTTTATCAAATAAATGAAAAAAATCTACAAAAAGTTATTTCAACTAACCCCATATATATATACTTTTCATAGAAAATAACACATTTTTTATGTTTCATTTAACAGATGCAAATTGTTGTATTTTTTTTAAATATGTTGAAATGACAACAAAAACCTAATCTATTAAAAAACAAGTCCTTATTTCCAAGAATATTGCTAATTCATTCTAATTTGCAGATCATATATATACAGGGGGCAATGGGTAAATTGTTGCCATTTTATATTTTTAATTTTGTGCATGTGCATTGTTTGTTTTTGATTTTGTTGACTGCACAGCATATAGTAGGGTCAGTTGGGCACATCTGTGAGAAAAAGAGATCCATGGCACAATTCACTCAACCAGAAATTTGGAAATAGCATGCTGTATTGCTTGGTATTTGTACCAGAAGCTCTAATACAAACATTTCAGAGTGTTTGGGTGTCAATCTGAGGACAGTGCAGAGGATTTGGAAAGAGTTGGATGATATATCTAATGGTGATTCATGGTGTTGTTGAAGTGATCACTAGTTATGCTGACATTATGCCTCCATTCATCTTTCCACAGGGCCTCAGACTCAACATGGAAGGCCTACATCAAGTGCCTTGAGGAGGGTAGTGTTGCCCTGGGTCAAGAGGGTGGCTGCTGGAAGACCCTATGTCTGGCAACAGGACTCTGCACCATGCCACACAAGCATGAAAACTCAGTCATGGCTGTCAGACAATTTCTGTGACCACATCACTCCTTACATATCGCCACCTAACTCCCCAGACTGCAACACCTTGATTATTATGTGTGAGGTGCAGTTGAGTGAGAGACCAACGAAACTCCTTGTAACACCAAAGATGAACGGAAGGCAAGGATTATGGCAGCATTCACCAACTTAAACAAGGAGACAGCCCAGGAGAGTTGCAGGAGATTCTGAAGTCATCCAGAGGCTGTGGTTGAAGCCAATGGTGATTTTATTGAATAAATTCACTCTTTAGTACTTCAAGATATTTGCATAATATATATATATATATATATATATATATATATTATTTTTTGCACAGCCACATGCATGCACTCTCTCTCTCTTTCTCACACACACACATATATGTATATTTTATTGCAATTTTTTTAATTTTAAAATTCTGTTGTTATGGTGACATACTTTGTATTGCACTGAGCATGTCTTGTGTTCATATCACAATGGAATTTAGAATGTTTTATTTTTTGAATTTTAGAATTTTATCAGTTTTTTTTTTTAGAATTTTGCTACTGTGATAACAATTCTAAATCATTTTGAGTGGCACTGAATATCTCTAACATTACCATAACAATGTAACTTTACCACTGACATACTTACAGCTATAACCAAATTTGTATACCCAACTCTTGATAATAATGATGAAGCTTGAGCTGTGGCTGTAGATAAGGTGTTTGATAGGGTTTGGCATGCTGGCCTTCTACATAAGCTTCAGGGATACAGTATTATAGGACGATTATTTGATTTAATCCCATCATTTCTGTTAAACCCTGAAATGAAGGTCGACCTAAACAGGTTCTCCTCCAGTTCCTTTCATATGAACACTGGTGTTCCCCAAGGGTCTATCCTGGTTCCTACACTGTTTCTGATCTTCATCAACAATCTCCCTGATGTCATCAGTTCTCAAGTAGGCATTTATGCAGACACTACCATTTACTCTTGTCTCAATAGTAAATCTGGCATTTCTGACAAAGTTAACCTAGCCATTGGTCTTGAAAAGGACCTCCAATCCCTGGTTGACTGGGGCAGGAAATGGCTTGTAAAAACTCCAAAACAATACTGCTCTCATTTATCAACCTCCCTGCCTCCTATCAGCATGGCTGATGCTCAACTTCATGAGAGTGTCTCTTTGTGCCTTCTTGGTCTCATGTTTTCAACAGACCTGATGTAGAACAACTACATTGAATCAATAGCTACATGTACCACAAGAAAATTTGGTGCTCTGTATTGCGGCAGAAGGTTTTTCTTGTCTGAGTTCATCCTTCAAATTTCCAAATCTACCATGCATCCTTGCATTGAATATTGTGGTCTAGTGCCCCATGCTGTACATCTCAATGTTCTTGACAAAATCCAAAGACAGATATGCAATGTGATAGGTCCTGACCTGGCATCACGGCTCCAGTCACTTTCTCACGAGCTATTTTCACCTGTGCCCCAACTACATGAATTTAAGCATGCTATTAGATTGACATCTCAGTACCGCCCTTTTACTGTCAAAACAGTTAAATGTAACTGCCTCTTCTACTCCAACAGCTTCTTCTCTTACACTTCCCAACAGTGGAGCTCCCTTCCTTTTACTTGCTTTCCTGATAGCTATAATCTTCAAAAATTTAAATGTAATATCAATCAACATCTTTTGATGGCTTGATCTTGATACCCGTCCTTCTCTTTATCCCTTCCTCAAACACCCCTCTTTACTCTTACTTTCACTCTCTGTAACCCCTTGCAGTGTTAGTGGCACTCCCATTTTGCTTGGGGTGAAATGCTTAAAAAAATAAAATAAATTACTTACCTACTGCTTAGGTTGTTGATAATTTACAATATGAATCTATTGTTACAGTTAGAGAAACAAAGAAAAGAAACGCACATTGTTCATTATTATATATGATAAAAGATAAATATCTTACAATGAATACAGTTTATAAATTTAGTAGAAAATATCTTCTCTTTTGGTATTAGCAATATTTTAGCTGAAATTCTAACAAATTAATTTTTCAAATATAAAGAATTCTTTTGAATTTCAGTTTTAATTGTAATATGAATAACAGTTATTGCAAATGGTTGTTATAAATTATTAATTTTAAATATCTTTCATATTTTACTATCTCAACTGACATGGTTTGATACTATTCTTTCAAATATTTTTTTTCCATTCCTGAACTGTTACTGATTTTGCTTCCTTTTTTTTTTTAAACATTTTACCTCAAGTAAGACAGGAATATCACAAGTATGCAGCGGATTACAGAGAGTGATGGAAAAAACTGGGTATAAGGGAATTGAAGAAAGGATCAAAGATGAACAGGGTCCAAGATGACAGAACATGATGATTGACATTGCATTTAAATTTCTTTCATATATATTTTCAGGGAAGCAATTAAATGGAAAAGAATTTTTTACTATCAGGAAGTGTAAAGAAAAAAAAATTAGAAGTAGACTAAAACTTACATTTAACTATTTCAACAGTAAAAGGATGGGAACTAATGCCAATCTAGTTTGTTTAAATTGGAATTGAAATGATGCATATTTTTGCTTCATGTTAACAAGGGGGTACTGAAAATTTCTCAGACTGAACACTTCCCCCAAATCTGACCAAATATCAGAGGTTGTTTGGTTTCCTTTCTCAGATTAATAAAAAGCCAAAACATCAACCTGAAAACTCAAGTCATGTCCTTAGATAGCCTCATCAGATCTAGACTCTCATATGAATGTCATGTATGGCATCCAACTCATTCAGAAATGTCTAAACTATCATCTCTATACAACCAATTCAAATTGTGTTCTTATATAGACTCATCAGATCTAGACTTTCATATGGATGTCATGTATGGCATCCAACTCATTCAGAAATGTCTAAACTATCATCTCTATACAACCAATGCAAATTGTGTTCTTAAATAGACACATCAGATCTAGACTCTCATATGGATGCCATGTATGACATCCAACTCATTCAGAAATGTCTAAACTATCATCTCTATACAACCAATTTATATTGTGTTCTTAAATAGCATCATCAGATCTAGACTCTCATATAGATATCATACATAGTACCAAATCCATTCAGAAATATCCATTCTGACAGCTCTAGACAAACATTTTCTAAGATCAGTGGTTAAAGTGACTTTGAGTGAATGAAAACTCAGGGTCTTAGCAAAGATCATCTGTCATTGAAGATTGTTGAATGGAATTACAGAATCACAAACAAAGAATTATACCAAATTACAAAAACCACATAACTTGAGGACTATCAACAGCAGCAACAACTAAAAAGGATAGCACATGTAATTCGAAGAGAAAATAATGAGATAGCAATGATGTTAACATTCTGCACTACTTCAAATAAAAGGTTAGTAAGGAAACAACTCCATCACTACCGGAAAGAGTGATAACAGCTACTGGACTTGAGAAACCTGTTTTCCTGAAAAATTGTTTTAAGAGAAAATTTTTTATAAATTTCAGCCAAAAGCAGTACTGGCTGGTTGGTCAATGAATTCCAAATGTTTCCTTGAAGGTAAACAGCTAATGTTACCATTACCATTTTTGGATGAACTAAGATCTTTTCAGGAGCCTCTTGTTCTTACTCATATGCTTATTTATTCAAAGATTAAAGTTTTAAAATATTTCCATATTTGTCTTTATGTTTCTTCGAAGATTATAATGTTTCTGTTAATATTTTGTATGATTCCATAGTCACCCTTAAATTACAGTAAGATTTGGAGTTAAGGCAGATGCACAAAAAAGATCATTTCCACTTATTTTTCTGAGTTTACAAGGCTTTGAGATTTTGCTATCAAGCAGGTGCAAAGTGTTCAAAATGATCTGTTAGAAAGAAAGGAAGTACAGAGAACACAGAAGTCAAGTTGTAAGCAATAAGAAAATATTGAATAACAACTGCATTACAAAAATTATTTAAAAATCTTCCTTTTACTGAGTTCACAAGCAAAAGATGCAACTTAGTAGGAATCACACACATGTACATATATATATTCAATAAATTAAAGAGTGTTTAACTGACTTTTCTGTTGAACTAACTCAAGAGTTTTATGCCAGACATTTAATAAAACTACTGAACTTATCAGATTTCATGTTTATACTATTTTGCAATGAACAAACACTAATTCTAACTTTCAAATTGGAAATGCTTTACATGCTAGAACAGTGGTTGGCAACTTTTTAGAGAGAGCTGGTCAGAAAGCTATGCATTGTCTTGGAGGAGGGCCATATCAAATACATTATAACAAATTTTCTCAACCTCAGACCGCTCTTTTCAGAAGGTTGCCTTGATCTTGAGGTTTAAAGGAAAACAACAAAGTTAATGTTATATTATTGAAACAAGATTCCTTATTTTACTTCAGGAATAACAGGATAACAACTAACATGATCAATAAAAACTGCAAATTCCTTATTACAAAGAAATAGAGTTAGAAATGACAAGTTATTTAATGAGACACTCATTTCTGTTTATTGTTTGATAAGTTCTCCACATCAGGTAAAATATTTGTTGATTACAAGTGCAAACCATCATCTAGGTGGTCATCACCTGACCTTGTTCTTAAACAACTTTTAGAATATTTTCATTTTCCAAAAGAAGTTGTTTATATGTACTTCCGAATAATGATGCCATCGTTTTCTCATTATTCAATAGGCTTGGCAAAACATATTTCTTGTAGAAGTCAGTAGTGGATTCAGAATTAAATTTTGATTTCAAAAATTTGGTGCATTGTAAGTCAATTAAATCCAACTGATATTTTTTTCTGCCACTTGCTCCACAAATTAATTAGATAATTAGTGTCAAGGTATTAAGCTGGCAGGCTGGACAAAACTCCTTCATGGACCAGGGGTTGCCAAATCCTGTCCTAGTATTTCATTGGAAATATCAAAAGTTTCAAATTTAGAACCAATTATCTATATTTCTACTAGCATGAATTCACAGTACATCGTAACTAAGGGTCTGATCATATTGGCCTTGATCAAACTGTTGATCACACCAGATTGTGTGTTTTCTCTCTCTCAGAAACTGTAACTAAGGTCTATTCAATATAGTTGCATGAAAACCACAGGTTTGCTTTGTGGGTGTTGGTGAAGCACAAATTTGCCTGATCAGGTGTCTGGATTAGCTAGTCACCCTAGCAGACTGGCATGCATGAAATGCATATAGTGGATTGTTCCAAGCTGTTCATGAAGTCATGAAATGAATAGACTTTGTGAAAGAGCAAAGTAAAAAAGTAATATCTAGAAAAATATATTTAACAACTAAACCTAAGAATATTTCACTAACAAAAATTAACAAAATCTGATGACATGCTAATGGTAATATTAGTCATTTCCCTATAAGGAAACATTTGGCATTCATTGACTGAGCAGCCAGTACTGCTATCGATTGAAATTTATAAAATCTTTCTCTTAAAAGTACTTTTCAGGAAGATAGGTTTTTCCTGTTCAGTGGCTGCTATCACTCTTGCCGCTATTGATATTTTGGACTTTTAATCATTTCACCCAAAGCAAGGCAGTAATTGCCACATACAAAAGCACTTACTGCATCTGAAAGAATAAGAACATAAAGAAGCATTATTAGCAAGAACAATAAAGAAGAAGAATCAAGAAGACAGAAGTTAATAATAGATTTTCCTAACCTTTTATATGAAGTGGTGTGAAATGTTAAAATCTTGATTGTGTCATTCATTATTTTCTCTTTGAGTTACATGTACTATGCATTTTTATTGTTGTTGCTGCTGTTTGTAGTCCTCAAGTCTTGTGGTTTCTATTAATCAGTAGAGTTTTTTGTGATTCTGTAGCGCCAGGCCACAATGTTCAAAGAAAGTTGATCTTTGCTAAAACCTTCAGGTTTCACTCACTCAAAAGCTTTTTTAACCATTGATCTTAGCAGATGTATACAGTTGAGTTTAGATATTTCTGAACAGGTTTGGAGTTATACATGACATTTGTATGAAATTCTCGATCTGATGAGGTTGTTTAAGGAAATGATTTGAGTTTTCAGGTTGACCTTTTGTTTTTGTAGCAATTCAAAGAATGATCTAAAATGTAATGACTTGGCATCTGTTTCAGTCACTGTTTCACCACCGTGGCTTGGCTTCTCTCTGTCTTTTCTACAAATATTTTCATGGGATTTCTTGGCTTTTGATATAGAGTAAATTCTTTGAAAGTCCTGTCACAAAACTAAATTAATCCAAAGGAAACATTTTAAATTTGAAAGAGACTTTTTTTCTTGTCAGAGTCCATCTTGCACATTTACAAATCTACCATTGCATGGAATACTGCTGCCATATCTGCTCTGGTGCTCCTGCTATTTATCTCGAGGTTCTTAACAAAATCAAAAGAAGGATCTGTAATGTAATTGATCCTGACTAGGCATCTGGACTTTAGTCACTTTCTCACTGATGTGGAGTGGCTTCCTATGATCTTTTCTACAAATATTTTCATGGAATCTACTCTGACAATCTTTTTTCCCTGATGCCCCGACTGCATGAATTTAAGCATGCTACTAGATTGGCATCTAGGTCTCACCCCTTTTACTGTTGAAATAGCTAAATGCAACCACTACTTCTACTCCAAAATTTTTTTCTCACACTTCCCACCTGTGGAACTCCCTTCTTCTTCTTCTCTAATAACTACAATCTTCAAAAATTTAGATGCAACATCAGTTGCCATTTTCTATCTTCTTGAATCTCATTCATCTTTTGCCTTTTTCTTCATCCTCCATATACTTAGTCTTTTCTATCACTTTCACTCTCTGTAACCTCCTTTATACTAGCGGCATTCCAGCCTTGCTTGAGGTGAAATGATTAAAAAAAAATGCAGTGTACTTCTTAATTTACTCCAAAGTTATAAAATACAACTTCATTCCAATTGCAGCACTGGTAGTTTATAAGTATTGTTTGGCTATAATAATCAAGAAAATTAATTTCAGATAGTTCCCGCTTCCATATCACTATTAAGTTCGTCTGGCTTGAAGCATAAAAATGGCTTCTGAAGAGAAGCACCTGAGTCAAGATAGAACTACTCAAATACTAGTAACTTACTTGCTTTAATTACTTTACAGTCGTTGTTTGTATTTTTTTTTTCCTTTTTATTTTTAATTTTTACCTTCAGTCCCACCCCCATCAATTTATATCCACCATTTGCAATTGGAATGAAGTTGTACAGAGCAACCAAAAAACTTGACATCATTTTGTAGTCTAACATAGGCAATTATTCACTCAAATAATCTCAAATGTTAATAAAATGTTTAAAAACTAATTTGACTGTATGGACTTATCTTAGTGAGAATCTACCAGTAAGCTGGATTTGTGCCAGTAAGAATGATAATGTGCTGTTGAAACAGCCACCATGTTTAGCTGACTCGACACCTTGTGATTTTTTTTCTATGAGGCTATATAAAAGAACAGGTCTATATCCATCCTCTTCCTACAAACCCAGAGGAACTTAAGCAGAGAATCACTGTGGCACTGGAGAATGTTATGCAAGATATGCTACAGCATGTTTGGCAGGAGCTGGACTACTGACTTGACATGTCGTGTCACAGGTGGGGAGTATATTGAACATTTGTGAAGCTTTGTGAAATCAGTTATAAAATGTACATCCATTTGAATATCTTCTTCGAACTTTGATAAATAAATCTTTGATCGCACAACACAAAGCCTATTTAATTTTGCTTGTCTGGGACATGAAGTTACTCAGATATTCACATATTTAAATAGTCAATTTGTTGGGGGGCACCCTGTATTTATAACTATGGAGTAAATTAAGAAATATTTGACCACAGCTAACTGCATTCTTATTGGTTTATACTGGAGCAGGACATTTTAGACTTCTGCATACCTATATTCTTATAAGTGTCCTAAAACCTGATGTGGTAAGAGTGAATTAATTTCCTGTCTGATTTTTTAGTTGGTAGGGCACATCAGAAGTTAGTATAACTTCAAACTTAATATGATCTATTCTTTCTTAGTTTATTCAAATACATACATAGGCCTGAGTTTGATGCTCACATGATCTTCAGATGACTTGAATGCAAATGGAAGAAGTGGGGACCACTTTTATATAACTCATGACTGGAAATTGCATACCTTAAAAGTGCAGCCTTTTTCTCCTTTGTGGGTGTGATTATCCAAGAGTTTTTTTTAAATAGTTATTTTACTTTATTTTTTTCCTGTGATGTTATAAAGTATGCAATTTACAATCATGGGTTATATAAAAGTAATCCCGCTTTCTTTCATTTGCATGTAAGTTGACTAAAGATTGCATGAACATGAAACTTGGGTTATAACAAAGGCCATCTTTTCATAGGAATTAATGTTGTCAAGCTTTTTTATTCTGTCTAGCTAATCTAGACATTGAGCACTTTGCTTTACTGAGTAGGTTGGGGTGTTTGCCTTTAGGTCATGTTATTATTGCTGTCCTTGTTTGAGATTTTATCTTGTTTAAGGGTATTTAGGTCTTTTGGCAAGTTGTTTTTTTTCTTTAACACACACACACACACACACACACACACACACACATATATATATATATATATATATATATATATATATAGACCTGTAATCATTCTTTTAAAATTAGTAACATCATGCAAAAAGTATATATATATATATTTTGTCTGACGATCACAAATAGCCAGGGTCACAAACTCACCACATCAATCCAACCATATATACAGTAGCGTCCAAAACTAAGGGACAAAATTTTAAAACCTAATATTTGTTAGAAATAACAACTGTGAAAAGCTGGTAGTCGTTATCATCCATAATAACATACTAAAATTTGAATCATTTGCAAAGGATAGAAAAAGAATTATAACAATTATTTATTTATTTTCAAAATAGGATTGTCCAAAAGTAAGGGACAAAATTGAGAAAAACAATGTAAACAGTATGCTATATTCAAATTTTTTGATTTCCTCTAAAGAATAAGTCTTACTTAGTCATTTGTAAACGTTGCATCAGCTGGCACCATGGCGAAACGCCAAAAACTTGATTACTCTGTGAGACAAGCTATTGTGAAGTTACACAAGGAAAAG
This sequence comes from Acanthosepion pharaonis, assembly GCA_903632075.3. Taxonomy (NCBI): domain Eukaryota; kingdom Metazoa; phylum Mollusca; class Cephalopoda; order Sepiida; family Sepiidae; genus Acanthosepion; species Acanthosepion pharaonis. The sequence goes on from CAHIKZ030001548.1 coordinate 430,001, forward strand.
CACACCATTAGAGAGATTTCAGAGAAAGTGAAACATTCCAAGAGTGTTGTAGGCAGGGTTGTTAAATCCTACAATGATACTGGCAAAATAGTGCTTTTAAAACCGGCAGACCCCGCAAAACTTCGGCAAGAGAAGATCGAATAATGCAGTGTATGTCATTAAAGGACCGTTTTAAGTCTTGCACAGAAATTAAAAGGGTTATGAATAGTACCTCATGTGTTAATGGGTCAAGACAGACTGTTTGTAGACGACTGCAAGAAATAGGGCTGTTTAATCGAACCCCAGGGAAGAAACCACTTGTTAGTTCGAAGAATAAGAAGAGATTAGAGTTTGCAGACAGGTATGTAATTTGGACATATGAAAATTGGGCAAAAGTATTTTTCAGTGATGAAAGCAAGTTTAATTTATTTGGAAATGATGGAAAAAACAATGTAAAGAGACGTATTGGTGAAAGATTAAGTGCAAAGAGTACTAAGAAAACTGTCAAGTTTGGGGGCAGAAGCGTCATGGTATTTGGAATGTTTTCTAGCCAAGGTACAACGCCTCTTGTCTGGTTACAAACTCGTGTAAACGCGCAGATCTATAAAAACATTGTTCAAGGAAAGGGACTGAAACCAAGATGCCAGACCAGGATCAATAACATTACAGATTCTTTATTGGATTTTTTTCAAGAATCTCTAAATACAAAGCAGAAACATCAGGCAGGAATAGTCAATGCATGGATGACTGGTAGACCTATAAGATAGATTCTGGCTATAAATAACAATACCTATTAAAAATAAATCAACCAAAGCAAATCAATATTATACTTCTTGTAAGAAATCAAAAAGTCCTAAAAAACATAACTCTAGACTTTTACTTTACACAAACTTCTGTCCTTGTCTCTTCCTTAGTGACATCAGATTTACCTGTGGATACAACCACAGACTTACCATACTAGTTATTATTGCTATGTTTACTGCAGCAACTAGATTTTTAAAGGGTGGAGTTGCTAGCCCCATACACAAGTGGTTTTGAATTCAGAGTTGTCTTTCTCTAAGACTGGTTTCCAACCAAGGCTAAATAATTCAGTCTATACTTCTATTTAACCCATAGCTGTGGGAGAAGAGATGGATTTGTACCTTCCTGAAAGGTATATTTGAAAGAAATGAATGTAACGAAATTAGCCAGAATTTGAACTCACAATGCAGTTTCATTTTCCATGCCTATAAATATCACACTGCAAGCATTTCCTTATTAATTTCAGAGAACAGCTGAAAAAAGCAAGCAATATTTTCAGGAGACCCTCAATGTCCTTTTTAGAAATGAGAGTAGATGAGGTTGGACAGGCTGAATTAAAAAAAAAAAATGGTCACTGGACAGTGGCATTTTCATAATCAAAGTTGATGAGTTAATTTTAATTAATTTCTGAATATGAACATAATTAATTTCATTATGTCTTTTGTCAATGAAAATTACCATACCAAACTCTATCAAAAGGAAATAATGCTTGGTAGAATACAACATTAAAGATTTACAATTCAGCCTGTGGTAATAAGAACCAGAAATCAACCAAAGATCCATTCACTTAGCATTTAAGCATACAAATACAAAAGCAGCAGTTATAGCATTCCTCAACTATTCTCTGTCTACTGACATGCATGAATTCACATATATAAAAATACATCAAGAAGTTCGCAGTTTGGTATACACTTACTAGTTGAATTTTGATTTGAAATTTTCACTGTATAGTGTTCAATCTACATGATTAATATTCATTTCTGAATTAAGTGCAGTGACAAGGAAGGGTACCTAATTAGTTCATAATCTAACATATAGTTATCAGTTGAATTTTGATCTGAAATTTTCACTGTCTAATGTTCAATCGATATGATTAACACTCATTACTGAATTAGATGTATTGATGAGCAAGAAGATTCTGCCAAAAAATTTATTGTGTAAAATAAATTGTATTATTAGTATCAGACATATTGATGCATTTACAGATAGACATTCCCAGTTGCAGATGCCGTCACAGGCTCATTTGTGTTTGTTTAACACCCAGTGAGCCCTCGTGTGGTTTATGCTGCAACTATGCTGAGTGGACTTTAGTTACCAATTCTGGGAGAGAGCACATAATCTGGCATTATCAACTGTTTGATCAGGCCTGTATGCTCCAACCTTCCATTATGGTGACTTCATGCTAGAATGACCATTGACCACTTCTGAACAGTTTCATCTACCCAATTTTACTCGAAGGCTTGGGTTAACTTGTTGTATGGTTTTCAAGCACTTTCCAACAGTGCTGAATGTTGGGATAGTCTTCCCAGGCTGTTAAGTCACTTCCCCAACAAAATGCCGATTGTGAGACTCAAACCTAAGTCTAGACATATGCATATATATAGCAAGATATATAGAGACTTCTAAATAGATATTGTTTCAAAAATATCTTAATGGTAGGTTGATTTTGTTTAGTAGCTTATCAACCTCTACGGGTTATTTAACGCCAAAATCTAAATAT
>CAHIKZ030001548.1:445000-471245 GCA_903632075.3 Acanthosepion pharaonis
AGGAGCAAGAGAAGAAGAACTTGAACAAAGACAATTTATGATTCCAAAATGCCTAGGCAGTATCGAGGATGACAACGGCAATGGGTGGAGTGAGGGAGAAAGAGAAGAACTATCAGGTTGGTTTGCTTTCAGGCATGACTTGACAATTAAGGGTCAGGTCAACCTATGGGAGGTTCTGTTTCTTCCCTTTTTTTTTTTTATTATTTTTATTCTTCTTATCATTAAGAATAAGTTGTCTTTATTTTTTGCCAGAAGGTCTATGCTAGATTATGGACATAACCCTTAAAGTGTGCAAAGAGCACGAAAAAGAAAGAAATTATAGTGGTAAATATTTTCATTTTTTCTTAAACTATGGTAACCTTTACCGGATTATAGGTACATTGAAATAGAAGTTCACTGCTCTCTTACCCAAACATTTACGTCCTTGTTTGTATCATATCAGTAACCATTTGAGAAATGCAGGTGTTTCATCTAAAAAAAAGAGCAGCAATAAAACTCAGATTTCTATAAACCAAACATGAGCATCTCCCTAAAAAAAAAATTGTCTCATGTAACCACTTAACAGAATATATTATCTAAGCCCATACAGTGATGAAGAGAAAGCTTAAAGTACAATAGTTCTCCATCCTAATGCTGTTCACACAGACAAGAAGAGAAAGCTGTGGAGGACAATAGTTGCTCAATTCCTAATACAGTTCACACAGTAAAGATGAGAAAACTGTGGAGGACAATAGTTGTCCATTGACATTCACATACTGTTGCAATTGAGACTGTCACACCCATGTGGGGCCTGTACAGTCATAAGAGATGCTGCGCTGCTATCAGCAGCTGAGGCATAACTTTTTGAGTGCAGATCCATGGTTTCTCGATACCACATATGAGAAATACTAAGTGAGCAAGCTCTTTTAAAAGGCTTACAGCTATATCATGTTGAAATGCTGATTCTTATACAATTATCAAAGTTAAGCAACATAGAGCCTGGTCAGTACCTAGATGGGTGACTGCTTTGGAATACCAAGTACTATAAGCTTGGATGTGCTAGTGGTTTAACGGATTAATGCTTGAAATTGGAAAGCTGAGCTCCAATTCCAGACAGGATCATTATATCAAAGGGAAAGGTATGAATACTTCTTTTCTCCCCTCACCTACTGTTTAATTAGTAGGACATACCAGTAAATAATTATGTTCAAAAACTCTTAGAACTTAACATTTTCTGGCTTTAAATAACCTGCAAATTTTGATAAGCCATAAAAAATTGTTGTCCCTGTTTCAAAAAAAAACCCAAAACAGCATCTATTCAAGCATGAGTATACACTAAAAATAATGTTTTCAGTAATGAGGAATAATGTCAGATTAAAAATACAATCCATGAATTCCTTAAAATTGTGCTACATATTTCTTCTTTTTTTCTCTCATAGCTGTAACATTTTGCTGTATTAGCATTATCTCCTTTGCACTGGTTTTTAAAGATTCACGTGTGAAAACCTAACAGTCAAGACTATGTGGTCATTTTTGGCAATATGGAGAAACTAGTTTTATAAGGAAGAGTTTAATTTTTTTTGAGAAAGTTTTTTTCAGTATCCCTGAAATAATTGTAAATTTCAACCTCAGCAAAAAAAAAGGTTAGGAATGAGTTTTGGAATGCATTTTCAAGATAAAACATCTTATTAAAATTGTTTGTTATGAAATAAAACTCTGAACAAGCGATAATAATAAATAACTCAATTTAATTTATGTACATTTCTAGTTTGTATAAATTGAAAACATTTACTTTGGGGTTTTTTTTTTCAATTTTGTAATTCCAAAACAGATGCTAGAAATGAGAGAAACCTTGCAAATAAACAAAAAGCTAATATAGTTCTTTTTAAGGATTTAAAATCATTAAGATTTTGAAATATAATTTATTTAACTCTTAAGAACAGATAAGAACTTTTATATTTTTTTTTAACTATTTTATTAGGTGTAGAAAGGTTCACACAACTCACTGTTGTTTTGAACAGGAGTACTGGTTTATCCCATGTTTTCTGTTTAAGATTGGTTCTTAAAGACTTCTCATTGTCTTTCACTCTAGTAACCCCTTGCTTGGGGTGAATTGATAAAAAATAATTTGAAGAAAAGAAGATTTTGTAAAACTTATATTTACATACCAATAAGTCATAAAGATTAAAAAAAGCATTTATTTTCTTTAATAAATAGTTATTTTATCAGTATAATTTTCTTTCTTGTGAAGGCACTTGATTTCATATCAAAATTCAATTAATAATTACATATTAGGATGCAAATTTGTGGATCCACCCTTGTATAAATACATAATAGCTGTCTAATCATTTACCGAGCACACCTCTCTGCTGCGTCACTGTTGCAGACAACTGCTCAGGCACATTTATATTTGTTCAACACCCACATTATACGTGTGGTTTATACTGCAACTATGCTTAGTGATTCTTACGTACAGTTTCCATTAGAGAGTGCATGATTTGTTTTGATCAACAGTTTTTCCAAGTTCATGAACATGTTTTATATCCAGAGTATAACTTGTATTGAATTGTTTTGCTAATTCTCATGCAGAACATGGCCATCCAAAGAGAGGGGAGTTTCCTGATCAAAAATGGTTGAACAATCATTTTCTTTTACAATGATGTTCACTCTGTACAAGGCCCAAGAGCCACTCGATGTAGAGGGTTACAGAGTAAGAGGCACAGTTTATAGGGATATGTAAGAAAGATAACAGTTAACCCTAGACTTGAAGAGGTTAAGATTGTAGTGATTGAAGAAGCATTCTCTTAGGAGTAAATTCCACAAAGAAGGTCATTTAATGCTCCATTTCCATAGATTTGAGGCAACAGATGTGGTTCTACAGGAGCATGCTGTGCATACAAGGGACATGGGAGTAACAAGGAAGTTTTAATGAAAATGGAAATAAAAAAGGACACTTAAAATCAGAAAGAAACATTTATAGGGCACATAATGAGGAAAGAAGGCTTGGAAAATTTGACACTCACAGGACATATTGAAGGCAGGAGGGGCAGAGGGTGGCAGAAATTTACCTAGCTAATGAGCTTGTCTGAATGGAGATCAGAACAGGGCAAGGTGGGGATAGTAAAAAGATTAACATTACTAATAGCTACAAAGGATAGGAAATTTTGGAGAGACATATTTTGAAGGGGCAAAGCATATTGAAAAGAAGATATAATTCCGTTGGTTAAGCTGGTAGATGTCAATTACACATTACAAAAGTAGGATGTCTATTCAAACAAGTCCATTAAATATAAAGATTCCAGTAAGAAGAAATATATATGTTATCTCCTACACAGTTATTCATTCACAGATGTCCTCAAGGACACATGGCAGAGTGGATAAAGGCGTTAGTTAGATCTAGTGACAGGACCCAGAGAGTGTGAGTTCAATACCTGGTAAAGGCAGTGGAGAACTTTAACAGGAGATAACTGATAACTGACATCTGTTAAACATGGCATGTGGAACTAGAACAGTCTACCCCAGAAATAAAGGGTTCAGTTCAACATTCCATTCTGAAGAAGGCCAGAGTGTACAACGGCTGAAACATTCTAATAAATATGGTGACAAAAATGAGGACAATAGTACAATAATGTACATAATACCTCATCTCAGAAATATAGACAAAAAGTAAATAAACTATAATAAACTATTAAAATAAAACTTATACTACTTGAAACAGTGAAACAATGAAACCTAGTTGCCAATCAGTCAGTTAAGTGATATAATCATAGGTGATACACGCATGGGCAAACATGTATCATTCGATACATGACTGATGAGGCAGATTTTTCCCCACAGTAGGTTGCCATTTCTTTCTGCGGTAGACTGGTTGCCAACCAAGGCTAAAGAACCCAGTCTGTCCTAACCAATCTAATACTATGCTTAAATTCATGCAGTCGAGGTACCAAGGAAGAAAACTCATTAGAACAATTACCATGAAAATATTTATAGAAAAGACAGAGGGACGCCACATTATGACAATGGGAAATTGACTGAAACTGAAAAACCAGGACTGATGCCAGGAGCAGTAACATTACAGACTCATTTTTGGCTTTTATCAAGAATCTTGATAAACACCAGATCATATGGCAACAATATTCAATGCATGCTTGTATGGTAGATTTATAAAAAAGCAAGATAGATTCTGGTGAGAAAAATTGCCTGGCATGACACAATGAACAAAATTTCCTAGAAACAGACCTACTGATTCAATATGATCATTACACTTCATATTAGTAGAAAACCTGAAACCAAGAAGGTACAATGTTTTACTTTCCAGGAGGTTGGTCAGCTATACTGATGAAATGCAAAAATAATTCTCTGTGTTGACTCAAAGTTAGCAGTTTTTATTTGGATGCATTAAAATTTATAAGCCATTTCTTGCCCCAATTAACAACTGATTGAATGTCATCTTTAAGATCAGTTGCCAGTTTTATTTTATCAGACTAATCAGACTAACTGTTAAGACAGGATTAAATAGTTGTGTCATCAGCATAAATATTGCGTTCATAACTGTAGGCCCAATGATAGGGGCTTCGGAGATACCCACATTAACATGAAAGAAACTAGAAGAGTGTCCATTCAACACAACTTTCATTACATAATTTGTTGAGAAAGTATGTAATGAAAGAGAAAGATCATATCAAATCAAGAATTCAGCTGGAGACACAATATCCCTTGAGTTTGTGAAGAAGACTAGCTTGCTAAAACCTGTCAAATACTTTCAAGATATCTAATACCACAGCTTGAGATTTTAGTAAGGGTATTGGGGTATAGTATTTATTATATTGTTTATTTGCCAATTGATTTGAACTTTATAAAATAAATAATATGGATTTCCTTATCAGTGTGTCACATATTTTAATAATTTAGTAAATGCCTATAAATTTATGAATAAAAAATTGTTTTCATATATAATTCTTTATAGATTAGTAAATGATAAATATTGCATTGCATTAGTTTTAATTGTATGACTTTCTAGAATATGGTAAATATAAAATTATTTTTGTATGTAAACAATCTAATAAATAAATAATGTTTAATATTTTGTAACTTCTCAATAGCAAAAACAGAATGTATAAATTCACTTATATATTTAGCTTTTATTGCAATTCTAATCATTGCTTTTTAAAACAATAAACATTGCCAAGAAGTGAAGGCAGTTAAAATAATGGCAGTGTCAATGGAAAAAAAAGTCCTTTTGAGACTTTGTTTTTTGTGGCCACAAAGGTCTAAGTTTGCCCTAATTTCATTATTATAACAGAAACTGTTATCATCCTGAAGAAAGAAAAGTATAATTCGAAGCATCAAATTAATATTGGTAGGTGTTTCTCTATTTCATAACAATCTCATCTTAAAGTGGATATACAGATCATTGGACCATTACGTCCACCTTTGCCATAATGGAAATGAACAAATGTAAATTTAATGACTTACTTGACTGAAAGCACTCAAATAGATTATGATGACAATGACTGTTTTCTGTCTATATTTCTGAGATGAGATGTTATGTAGACTATTTACATTATTCAGACTATTGTCCTCATCTTTATCACCAGCAATGACATATATATACATGGAATACTTTGAGGAAATGGCATTAGAATCTATATCTCTAAAGCCAACTCGATGGTTAAGGTACATAGATGACACCTTCATACTCTGGCCACACCAGGAAGATGTTCAGGTTCTTCTGGACCATGTGAACTCAATAAGACCTTTGATACAGTTCACGATGGAGAAAGAGAGTAAGAGCACACGCCCATTCCTGGATGTTCTAATATCAGAGCATGGGTTCAAGACATCCGTATACCATAAACCAACATTCACCAGACAGTACCTCAATTTCATCCCACCATCCATACAGCATAAAGAAAGGGATTGTCTGCTGCTTACAACAATGAGCAAAAGTTATAAGTGGCAACCCAGAGACATTAGATAAAGAATTGGACAGTGTAAGTAGTACCCTACAATGTAACAACTACCCTGGGTACATGGCAGCAGCCCCAATAAACTGGGATAGGCAGGTGCAAGAAGAGGAGGAGAACAACACTCAGAAAACAGTCTGTCTGCCTAATGTGAAGGGGGGTTATCAGAGAAAATACAAAGGATCTGCGGTCCATATAACATCAGGACAACCTTCAAAAGCTGGACAACACTTCGCAGATATCTCTCCTGAGTAAGACCTCCAATAGAGAAGAACATGACTAAAGACTGTGGGTTCGCCATCCAGTGCAGCTGCTGAAAGGAATATAAAGGGGAGACAGGCCGCCCCCTTAAGAACACTAGAAAGCTGTAACATGAGGAGAAGTGGAAAAATCAGGCATGGCTGACCACATATGGAAAGAAAGGGGAGATCACCACCCTCTGTGGGATCAGGCTGAAATCATAGACAAAGAACATCATTGGAAAATTTGTAAACTTAAGGAATCAGCACATATGCTAAGCCAAAATCTCCTGAGCCACCCAAGCATAGAAATGAATACAATATGGGAACCAGTAATAAGGAGTGCCAGAGAAAAGTGATAATAAAAACGAAAATTGCAATATGAGCTCTGGTAAAGAAACATGCAATAATAACAGTAAAATTTGCAATATGAGCACTTGTAAAAATGGTTGCTGAAGACATTAGGCTTATAATGCCCAGAAACTCATACCCAGATGTCCTCAAGGACACATGGCATAGTGGATAAAGGGTTAGATCCAGTGACAGGACCCAATACCTGAGTTCAATACCTGGTTAAGGCAGTGGAGTACTTTCAGAGGGAAATTAACAGGAGATAACTGATAACTGACATCCATTAGACATGGCATGTGGAACTAGAACAGTCTACCCCAGCAAACAAAATAAAGGATTCAGTTTGACATTCCAACCACCTGAAGAAGGCCGGAGTGTACAACGGTCGAAATATTGTTATATGGCGACAATAGTCTGAATAATGTAAATAATGACTGTTTTCTCTGCTTTATACAATTAGGATTTGAAAGAACCGGTTAATAACATCAAGACCATCTTAAAGCTTTTGTATCACAAGACACATTGATAAAATTTTAACAGACCAGATAAAGCTATACTCTAGAAACTATGTGGAACTCTTGTAATAGTTTTCATATGTCAAGAAACTCTTGCATAAAAATTATTACATACCATTATTAATCAGTCTATATTTTTAACATGAGGTATTTTAACTATTTACACTATTTACATTGTTCAGACTGTTGTCTTCATCTTTATTGTCGTATCCAAGGACACAGAGCTCAGTTGAAGTAATCCAGTGACTTGACCCAAAGAGCTGAGTTCTATACCTGGTCACAGCAGAGGTGAACAAAAACATGGTGACTTGAGTTACTTTAAGAGAAATAACTGACACTTTGATATCCAGAAAAGGCATGTCATGTGGAACTAGAACAATCTATCCTGGTGGACAAAATGAAGGGTTTGGTTCAAAATTATAACGTATATCACCTGAAAAAGTTGGTGTATACAATGACTGAAACGTTTTGAATATGGCAATAACGATGAGGACAACAATCTGAACAAAGTAAATAGTGTAAAATATTAATAGTATCTCTTTCATATTTTTATCATAGTTCACATGGTATACATAATATATGGACACCATGCATGCATCCTGTACTCAAATGAGTCACTCAGTGACACACAAATCCACCATGTACAAGTTCTGTCCAATAATCGGAGAGAAGGGTTTCACACTGATGCAATATAGACATTGCTATGATTATTATAATTTTAAATAATATAAAATATTGAAGCCTTTATTATAATAACCAAGGATTTTCCAACAAAAAATCGTAAAATTATGTATATAAAATGGCACAAAAATGATTCAAATTTGCATTAGCCTATTTATCACTGTTTCTTGCAAAGCACCTGGTGACCTCTTATGGAACATCTGTTGAGAAACACTGATCTAGAAATATGCATTCATGTTTTGAATTAAAATCTAAAGCCAGTTGCTCATTTTTTTATATAGAAATCTTCATTATTTAATCCTTTCAACCAGGGCAGGTATGTATTTGTATTTTATATGAATAGTACCTTATGAAAATTGAGATGTAGTAAAGTGCGAGGCCCTGTATCATAGATTGGGGAGGTGTATCATAGATTTGGTGGTGGGAGTGACACTCTTGCACTGTGACACTATTACAACTCTATCATTTATATATCTTTTCAGGATGTAGACAATAACACAGTTTCCTTTTATACCTGTGAATTGTCATGAAAGTGGCGTCCTTACAAATTGCTTTCTCCACAGTTTTGAATTCAGTGCAATCCTCCTCCAAGAGAGCTTCTACCCAACTCTTGAGAACCCTACCCTACTGTTTAATCCACAGCTGTGAGAGAAGAGCTGGGTTTACACCTTTCTGAAGTGCTCTAGTTCAAAGTGAGAATAATAGGCTGAAATTTGAACTTGTCTTACCAAGTCCACTTTTCATGGCAGTAACTTCTTACAAATAAGAACTTATTCATAAAAAATAAAATAAAATAGAAGTAGTTGCTTGTGATGAAAAATAGACTTATTACAAATGAAGCAAATCAAGGCTAGATCCAGGAATCTTTCTTCTTTTATCCCTTCAGGATATAGGCGATCATGGCTGTTGACAATTTTGTATTGATTATGTGAACATTGTTTGAAAATAATTGTTTGAAAACTTTCATTCAAATTGTAAATTTTTTGAATGAAAATTAATCAAAAGGACAATTATACTAAATGATAATTATTCGAAATACCTATGTTTGAAATATATATATTAGGTTGGTGCAAAAATAATGACGTAAGAATGTCGTTTTTTGACGTTAAAAAATACGTCAAAAAACGACATTATTACGTCATTGTTTTTGCACCAACCTAATATATGTGATTCTGCTTTGAGAGAGTCAATGCTGATTTACCTAGAACTAATAACACCCTTGAAGGATGGCATAGAGCTTTTTTTTGGAAATTCTTAAACACTCTTAAAAGAGAACAGGATTTGCAAGAAATTCATATTGCAAAAGTAAGAGCAGGTTGTCAAAATATCAAGAGTGCCAAGAATTACCACAATGTAAGCAATCATGCACCAGGTGTAGAAAGTTTGTCCATATGTAACATATAACCACATCCTTTTAATTTCATACCATCTATTATTTTGCTCAATGTTACATTACTAGTATGACCAAAGGTTCTAACTTGATCAAGGTGTTTAAAAATTCCTCAAAGAATTTATTGATTCAGAATCAGAACTATTGTTTTATAATGCTACAAGGAAACATTTGTCATTCATTGACCAAGCAGCCAGTAAAGCTTTGGGTTGAAATTTATAAAATGTTTGTCTTAAAACAATTTTTCAAAAAAACAGGTTTCTTAAGTCCAGTAGTTGTTATCACTCTTTCTGCTATCAATACGGGTTTCTTTCTTAACCTTTTATTTGAACTATTTACACTATTTACATTGTTCCGACTGTTGTCCTTATCTTTATTGTCACGTCTATGATGTTTTGGCCATTGTATGCTTCGGCCTTCTTCAGGGGATATATATTGGAATTTCAAACTGAACCCTTTTATTTAGTCTATAAGGCTAGATAGTTCTAGTTTTATGTGCTATGCCTTTGCTGGATAACTCAGTTTTCAGTTAATCCAAGTTTGTTTTCACCTCTGTTGTGGCCAGGTATTGAACTCACAAATCTTTGGGTTAAGTCAGTTTTGGATTACTTCAACTATTGCTTTCTATGCAATCTACCCCAATGGAGTAAATAAAGAGTTTAGTTTGAAATTACGATGTATATCACCGGAGGAAGGTTGGAGTATACAACGGCCAAAACATTGTGAATATGACAATAAAGATGAGGACAACAGTCCAAACAATGTATATAGTGTAAATAGTTAGAATACCACATCTCAGAAATATAGGCTTTTATTTGAATTATTGTGAAATGTTATCTTGATTACCTAATTATTTTCTCTTCAAGATGCATGTGCTATCCAATTTGGTTGCTGCTGCTGACATACACTTATTTCCTAAAATGTAGTATAAGGACAATGAAAGCCAGAGTGTAGAGTAATTGGCCATGATTAAATGTAATTGGCAGAAATACCCAACAAACAGAATTAGCAACATTTGCAATAAACAATTAACCAGAGGAAGAAAAGAAAAGAATTGGGCAAAAATAATATTGAGAAAACAATATATGCAAGGCAGTCACTCAGTCAGTTATGTGCCATGCATAATACATGCTTAGGTGATCATGTATCTTTTGATACATGACTGACAAGGCAGATTTTTTTCCCACAGTAGGTTGCCATTTCGTTCTGCAGTAGACCAGTTGCCATCCAAGGCTATAAAACCCAGTCTGTCCTTCTGGGGGAAGAAGAGGATTTCCCAAGGGTATTAGCGCGTAAGTGAATGTAATGGATTCCACTGGAATTCAAACTCGGCTCTTCAATTCCTCAATCAAAGCTGCTATCCATTTAACAATAATAAGACATAAATTTCATAAACTAAGAATGGTGTTAACGAAAGGGATCACGGCATTCTGACTTCAAGATAAAAAACTAAGTCAGATGAAACCAAGAAGTGGCCGTTCTTACTGACTAGTGGGCAGAAATCCCAGCATGCATCTGTATATTTTATCTATAAATTTGGGGAGAGGGATGCTTTTGCAGTCATTGCCTCTGGGGATTGGAACAAATAGTGATGACTGAATAATGATGCTATGAATTTATGCGAATAAAAGATTTTGATGAAACAATACAGGAATATTTGGCATCAACCTAAGAGAAAATTATACCCCTCCATGTTTAATTCAACAGCTCTGAAGTTATTATTAATCTTTGTGAGCTAATTTTAATACAGCAATTGAATAACAATAGAACAGTGGGGAAGTGCTAAGGAATCTCATTTCTAGAATTTAATCTCCATAATATTTCAGTGAAAACTTATGCCGTTTTCTTGCATGTCATGAACAAATCAAATTCTTGACTATCAATGTCTCCAGTACTCATAAACTTCTTTTTATTATAAAGTTCTGATTTTACATTTTTACCAAACATTGATTACTCATTTTATTATATCGATATAATAATCAACATAATATAATTATATTGATATATTATATCGATATACATATTTTACTTACAAACTTTTTTATTATAAAGTTTTAAGTTTACATCTTTGTCAAACATTGATTAATTACTCATTTAATAATATTTGCCATTAATATTTGGAAGTATATTAAGAGCATGATAATTAAAATAATTTATCTGAAAATATGATATGGATGTAGTGTAACAGTATCTCAGAATGAGAAATCGAAAAGCTTTGATAGAATCCAAACAAGAATCAGCAATATTATTAGTCCCAATTCTGGCATCTTGGCTTCACTCTCTTCCCTACTGCCATAAAGTTTCCTCCTTGTGCTTTTTCTATAATTGTTTGTATGAGCACTTTGCTAAGGTGCCTAAACTCTTTGAATTTAAGTGCAGTAATGTCGACGAGGTCTCATCAATTTACAGTTGACTTGGCTGAAATTGAGCGTGAACTCTATGTTAACAGTTTCTCACATTTCCCGCTTGTGGAACTCTCTTCCAGCTCCATTATTTCCAGCCAACTTTAATCTGAAAAAATTTAAATGCAATGTCAATCGTTAACTACTGTCTGCCTGATTACTCTTTTTCTTCTTGCTCTTTAGCAATGTTTCTGTTTCTAACTCTTCCATAGCCAGTAACCCCTTGTGCCTCAATGGCTTTACTGCCTTGCATGGGGTGAACTTGATCAAAAAAAATTCTGTTTGAGTTCATTATTGCACTAATACTCTTTGGAATGGTATGAATCCATCTCTTCTACCCTGACCTATTGGTCAAATAGCAAGAAAACTGGTCCCTCTAGTCTAGTCTAGGAGAAAGAAACTGTATGTTGTTTTGGTGAAGCAAATGCTATGCAGCAATCAAAACGATCATGGAGTTCACAATGATGCTATGCTCCTGATAATGAATATTTAGCAATATTTAAACATTGTGTTTGCACAAAAATAGTGTGTCAAAAGGGGAGTTATTCCCTTGACACCAATATTACTGTAGACACATTTGACTACCATGACAATGTTTATTTACAAGATTATAAAAATTTGTGAACCAAATACAATGTGATATTTATTATTTACTATTTTATAAAGAAAGAAATTTAAAAAGTTGGTTCACATATTTATTTATTTATTATTATTATTATCTATAGGTTACATAATTAAAAAACAATATAAGGTGTTTATTATTATTATTATCTGTAATATAAAATTATTCTTGTAAATAAGCAATCTAATAAATAAAAATGTTTAATACCTTTGTTGTCAATTCTCAAGAATAAAGAAAATGTATAAATCCACTTTCATATGTTTGAGTTTTATTAAAATTCTAATCATCCATTTTTGAAACAATAAACATTGCTGAGTTAAAAAATGTATACATAATAGCAGTATCAAGGGAATAACTGTCCTTTTTGACACACCTTTTTTATGGGCACAAAGGTTGAACATTGCCAAATAATTTTGTATTTACTTCACTTGATCATGGCATAATTTAAATATTGTATTATTATTATTTCCTTTGATTTCTGTTGTATACACATTTCCTTCAGGGTCCCAACCAGAGACCTAAGATCAGAAATGACTTCATGACATTTTCTACTGATCATTTTTATAAAGAAAAAGAGAAAGTAGAATCATGATCACACAAATTTTACATAGATAAAGCTCTTCATAATGTGTGAGCTGTACTTGTGTGTACAATTTTTTGTATTTCTTTAAGGCATGGGTTACCAGGAATCCCTTCACTGAGTTTATCAGACCCTTTTCCAATCAATCTGAGGGCTCCAACTGTAACTGGAATTACTGATGTCTTCATATGCCACATTTTTGAGATTTCCATTTCAAGATCCTTGTGTTTTGATAGTTTTTGAAGATTTTCAATGCATTATTAGTATTATTATTTGCATTCTGTTTAATACAATCCCTTACTGGATTGTTATATAGAACCTGAAGTAGAAGTTATTTCATTTGCACAAATTCTTATGTTGTGACAGATAAAACTGAAAATTAGTAAATTGTTCAAAAATATACATATATAAAAAATTGTGTATTTGGGCAGCACTCCCTCTTTTATACAAGTTTCATTAAAATTAAATTTTTTATTTAATTTTTCTTAATTTTCTTCTTTTCTGGACATAAATTATGTAGAAATTGTCCAAATGCTCTGCATGTCTGAGTTCTTTTGCCTATACTTTTAGCCATTATCAAGAATGATTTTATTTTTACTTTTAACTGGGTGTATGGGTTGATTTATGGATGTATTGAAAGTTATAGGAATTTCAAGCATGGTCAGCATATTGTGGCCATGTTCATAGTTGATATTATTAAGTGTTGGCTTTTTTGTTTTTATGAATAATGCTTATATTATTTTTAGCCTTTTTTTACATATGGATGAGGGTATTATATTTGTATTATCAATGAGTATGTTGTTGATGCAATTTGGTGTGTCTCCATGTGTATTCAAATGAGACCTATTTGACCCATGGTCAGAGTGATATAACTTGTATATACTTGTTAGGTATGTTGTAGTGTATCCAATATAATTATTTATGAATTTGATTTGATCAGGAACACAGTTCCTTAATAGTTTCAGTGTATGTGTATATATATATATATATATATATATATATATATATATATATATATATATATATATATATATATATGTTTGTCATCTGCTGAAATAATTTTATTCCCCATATGATTGATTTTTGGATTTAATTTGTATGTCTTTTTTGCTCTGTAATAATAAATACATTGAGCTCTTTTTGTTGATCAGTTTTAATATTTTATATTACTAGGATCCACTTGGATTATATATCAATGGTTTTGTTACCTTCACTATATATATATATATATATATATATATATATACACACACTTACAAGTGATACTTTGAAAGTAATTCTTCCTATTCATCTCCATGGCATCTAAAAAAAATACACAAAGCACAATAACACAAATTTTCTACATCATAACCACCATTAACTGTGTATTTTTGACAATGATTAACAACGGATTATGTTAAGACAGCTTGGAATGTGGCTTCTCACACCCATCACTGTCACCAATACTGAAATGTATTATGCACTGCTTAACTGTGTTCACATCCACTGCTTCATCTCTGTAAACATTCAGCAAGCATTAATGAATGTTCTCGGGTACAATTTTTTATGCAATTTCATGTCAGACAATATTTTGTTAGACTGCTATCTGTAACAATGCAAAACAATAAAAAGAAATCTATGAGTTATAAATGGGAAAAATTAACCTCTACTGCTCTGCCATCAGAATCTTCCTCTGATGCCACGAGGAAACATAATAAAATGGGAGGTTTGCATCTAAAGTTCTTTCTATTTTCTTAATATTTCATCATACCTCTCTTTGCTAAAGAAATTCTGATTACCACCATGTATATTCTCCTGAATTCTTTCCATCTGCTTTTGGTTTTATCTCCCATCATATACATACAAACTTATACATATATGCACATTTTATCTTTATATATATATATATATATATATATATATATATATATATATATATTGATATGTTTAATTGAACAATATAGACATATTGTGTCTAATTATTTTTATACTGATCATTTCCGCTTCTTTAATCAGTTTCTTGATGTTAAGATCAAATTCATCAATAAAGTTGCCATAGTTTTTTTTTAACCAAAGTAAATTACAAAGACAAACTTATTTTATTGCAATAAAATCTGCATCCCATTCTGATGGTGATTTTTAAAAACACACTTGAAAGTGCTCTGTTGTAGTTATTTTAAAATTTTAAATTTATCTGTTGTAGCTTTTTTTTTTTCTTAAGCATTCAACCCCAAGCAAGGCAGGAAGCCACTAGCACGTTAAGGAATTTACAGAGAGTTGGAGTGAGATAAAAAGAGGAGTGATAGAGGAAAAAGGATGAAGAGAAGGTTAAAAAAAGGGATAGATCAGGGAATCTGGAGACATCGATTGACATTACATTGGAATAGTTGGAGATTATAGCTATCAGGGAAACAAGAAATGGGGAGGGAGATCCACAGGCAAGAAGTGTGAGACATGAAGCTATTGGAGTAGAAGAAACGGCTACATTTAACAGTTTTGTCAGTGAAAGAGTGAGAGTGAGTTACCAGCCTAGTTGAACATTTAAATTTATGAAGTCAGGGAACCAGCGAAAACAGCTCATTGGATCAGTTACTGTGAAAGTATTTGTAAAAAAGACAGAGGGAGGCAACGGCATGTCTGTGAGAGAGCAGCTGCAGACAAGATGCCAGATCAGGGCCAATTACATTGCATATCCATCTTTGGATTTTATCAAGGACCTTGAGAAAAATAGGGGCTCCAGACCATATATGGCAGCAATACTCCATGCAAGGGCAAATGGTTGATTTGTAGATTTGAAGGATTAACTCCGGCAAGATGAATTTCCTGGAGTGGTACAGGGAGCCGACTTTCCTAGCGGTGGATTAAGCTATGGACTCAATGTATTCGTTCCATCTCAGGTCAGCGGACAATGTGAGACCGAGATTTCGGCTATACTTTTAGTTATGGAATATTTTGTAAAATAAGTGTTTCAATATAAGGGGGCTGACTGGAAATTGGTAGAAATGTAAAATTGAATTGAATATTGCATGAACTTTAATATGTTGTTGCTATATTTGTAATAAATTTAGTTTAATGTTGGTTGGTTGATTTTTATCTAGAGTGCCTCAAGTATTTGAAGTTTTTGTTTATTTTCATGGTGTAGTATATTGGTGTTGTCAGTAAATATTTTCCTGTATTGTAAAGGTGGACGGGAATGTGTTTTTAGATCAGTCTAAAAATAATTAAACAAAATATATCTATATTATTCAATGAAACATATCTGAATGAAGATAGGCAGCCTGAAAATAATATATAAAATTATATTTTTGAATCTGTATGTTATGTGTGTGTATATATATAAATAATATATATATATATATATATATATATATATATATATATATATACAAACACACACACAAACACACACACACAAGTGACAATCTACATTCAACATCATCATTTGAAATTTGTTGAAACAAAATGGTTATTTTTAAATGATTTTATAACATATTTATGTTATAATTTTTAAATAAATAATTTTATATATATGCATACACACACACACACACACACACACACACACACAAGAATATGATATATACCATTTTACATATATTCTTATCTTACAATATTCACCTTTCTTGGCAGATCTGTTATCACAATTAAGAGAAGTAGATAGATCCACCTATCGTCCAGTTCATGCTACTCTTTTTAACAGAAGTAGAGGTTTATACCTTGTTTTATGTTCAGAATTGGGTTTCCACTGTCTTCTAAAAACTTCTTATTCTCTTTCACTCACAGTAGCCCCTTGCATCTTAGTAGCATTATCATCTTGCCTGGGTTGAATTGATTAAAATGTGGGCTACTTAATAACAAAAGTGAAGAAGACAAACAAAACTAAATTAAAATTAAAGAGTGTATATATATATATATATATATATATATATATATATATATATATATATATATATATATATATACACCCAATATATTTATAAAACGCATTAAAAAATTTTAAGTTTAAAAATCCCCTCCACTTTCTGTGCATGTCTAGTTTCATCAACGTAAACATCAATTTAGACCAATGAAGTCCTAAAGGATAAAATGCATAATATGAAAATTAATTTTTTCGATGTTCTCGTTAATTTTTCCTAATATATATATATGTGTGTGTGTGTTCATTTGTGTGTACAATATATATATGTGTTTTTGTTTGTGTACATATATATATGTGTAAAATGTGTGTGCACATATATATATATGTGTATGTTTGTTTATGTACATATGAAATAGAATGTGAATTGTATTTATAAAATGTGTATGTAAATATATATATATATATATATATATATATATATATATATACAAAAAATTTTAAATTTAGGATTTTTGTTTAAATATTCAAAAAATATATGTATGCATACATATATATATTAAAATATATACAAATATATATATATATATATATATTTATATATACATATATATATTTAAATATATATATAATAAATATATAAATATAAAATAAAGAATATTTATAACAATATATATATTATATTTTAATATATTTATATATTTTTATATATATATTTATATATATAAATATATCTTTATATATGCACACATATATATTTTGAATAATATATATATATATATATATATATATATTTTTATTTATATTTATATATATATTTCATATATAAATTATATTCAAACAAAATATATATATATATATATATATATAAATATAAATAAATGCATACATATATATATTTAAATATATATATATATAAATATGCATACATACATGTGTGTGTGTCTGTGTACATGCCTACATATATATGTGTGTGTATATATATATATACATATATACACATACATACATATTTATAGATTCAAATAAGCAAAGAAATTAGATAATTCTCTAAAATATATACTTATATATCTATATTTCTAAAAATATACACGCAAATGTACACATGCATGCATATGATGAAAAGAATGACTCATGGCAAGGGCAAGCCTCAGCAAGTTCTGGAAAAACATCCCTGAAAAGGGATGATAAAGATCATTATCATCATATCAGATTAAGATATATATAATTCTTTTATTTCTTAAGGGAGATGGACAGAAATATTTCATCATTCAACCATGCTATTCCTTGATTCATATGGCATTTGGTATTAAAGACGATTTCTCTTTGTCATCGAGAACGTCGTCTTTGACATAAATCCCTGTATATGTATTTTGCAATAGGAAAGGTAAAATAAATGTACAGATGCAGAGAGATATGAAAATCTGGCTTATAAGCTAAGCAAGGAAAATTGGGTTATTTTATTAACAATGATGACACATAGAGAAAAAAAGGTTAAACTTCAAATTTTATTCTAAAATTTAAGCATCCTGCGGCACCATAGTTTATGTCAAATTCAATCATAAGGAAAAACATGATTCTTTAAATTCCTTATATAATGCATGGCTGAGTGGTTAGAACATTCACTTTCTGACCATGAGGTCTGGGTTTAAATCTCACTATGATCGATTTGTCAAGAAGGAGACCTTCTGATGTTATCAATCTAGAGGGGGATGATCCCAGCATGTGTCACTTTTGGAAAGTGCCTGAAAACCATACCATAAGTTGACCCAAGCCTTGTGAGTGAAATTGGGTTGATGGAACACTTAGGGGCCGTTGATAGCTGTGCTAGCAGATAGTCACAAGTCATCATGACTGAGAGTTTGAGTGGGCTGGCCTTGTTCACATTGTTGATCATGCTAGACAACACACTCTCTCCCAGAAACTGTAACTAAGGTCTGCTCAGCATAGTTGCAGTATAAACAACAGGTTGGCTCTGAGGGTGTTGAACAAACACAAATGTGCCTGAGTGAGCATCTGCAATAGGGATTGGCTAGCTACCCTCATAGACAGGTATCCTCGAATACGAGTGGCCAGCTATTATTATTATTACATTATATATAATATATATATTATAATCTATATATATGACCCAGTTCCTAAGATCTGACCAAATGATCAAGCCAAGGACCTATCAGTGCTCTCTTCAAAAACATTTGCACAGACATTTCTTTTACAGTAACCTTCACAAGGCTTGGGGGCCACTTAATGTAGAGGGTTATGATAAGGGGTAGTTTATATGGATAGGAGGGGAAGATAACAGTTGAACAGGTTAAGATTGTAAGGATTGGGGAAACATTTTCTAGGAAGTCTGTTTCATAGGGCAATGGTTCATGGGGAGAAGCTGTTTCAGTGAACTTACTTCCTTACCAATGGAATATGGAAGAAATGTGGATGGTTTCCTACTATGTAAGTGGCATAGCGGGTCCTAGACATGAAGGTCAGATCTGTTGGAAAAGGGAGAGAACTTTCCATAGTAGTAGCGAGAGAGCAGTGAGAGGCTTGCCATATTCCACCTGTGAGAGAGAGGTTGGAGTGTAGTGTCATTTTCAAACCTACAGCCACTGTTCGATAGATGAAGTGTCGCAAGCCTATCACTTCTATATTGTTATCTTAACAAATGTTAATTTGAGCTTACACAATATATAAAAAGGTTCTGAAAAATTTTGCATCTGACCCAGTTCCTAAGATCTGACCAAACAATAACATATTGGTCAACTAAGAACTAGTCAGTACCCTTCAAAAGCATTTATACGACCCTGTAGATGATGAACCATATAGACCCTTTCCCACAGATGAAATGCCACAAGCCTATCACTCTTACCTGTCTTTTCTATAAATATTTTCATGGCAACTGTTCTGATTAGCTTTTTTCCTTACTACCTCAAATACAAAAATTTAAGCATGCTACTTGATGGCAACTAGTTCTCACCATTTTACTATTGAACTAGATGCAACTGCAACTTCTATTCAAACAGTTTCTTTTCTCACACTTCTGACCTATAGAACTCCTTTCAATTTCTTGCTTCTCTGGCACCTGCAATCTTCAAAAACTTGAAACAATCACCATGTTCTATCTTCCTGAACCCTGCTCCTTTATTGTCCTTTCTTCACTAAAGTATTCTCATTCTCTTTCACTCCCTATAACCCCTGTATCCTAGTGGCATTATCACCTTCCTTCAGGTGAAATGATTAATAAAATGAACAATATTGCTTATTTTAATGGTAAATGTTCATTTGAGCTTGCACAATATATAAAAAGACACTGAAATTTTTTTCACTTGACCTGATATTAAATTCTGACCAGAGGATCAAATTTTAGATTTTTTTTTTCTTTTTAAGGATTTCTTGGTCATGTCAAGAACTTATCAACAACCCCATCAAAAGCATTTCTGCAGCCTTCTGGTAACAAAGTATTTTTAACCATTCATCCCCTCTCACAGATGAAATGTCACAAGTCTCTCAGATATATATCACTGTTTCCATAGCAAATGTTCAAATGAACTACATTCCTTAGTTCCACCAATTCAAATCTTTACAGCTAGGACCCATCATGTCAGTAGAGTAGTAGACTGTTGAGATGATTTTTCTCCCACTCACTACACTCTTGACCTTATGGGATTTAAAGGTTGCATGTTGGTGTATGGTAGGCTGTATACATGTTCACATATAAACAATTAATGTGGAAGCTACTAAATTTCGGGTTTCTACTATGGACCATTTTTTTTGTAGAAACTGTAGGGGAAAAAAGTTCTCAATGTCTCTTGGCTATGTTTGTATTTTTGGCTCCAGATGTAAGACAGGATAATAAAGGATAAAAATGGTTATAATGGTCAAGCTCAAGTCATCTTTGCACCGAGTTGGAATGACCAAAGTATAGGTTATACTTCATCAGTAGGTTCTGTCAAAACCTGTCTGAACACTATGCATTGGTCCAGAAGTAAGTTAAGGTAAGTTGTGATGAGCATGGTTATAACGGTTGATCTCAAGTCAGCCTTGCACTGTGTTGGAATGACCAAAGTAAATGTTTAGCATTTCAGCAAAACATGTCTGAAATGGAAAGAGAGATCAGTTGTTAGTCAACTGGAGAAAAGAAATGTTTCCCTGCAGGGACATCTTCATCTATGCTCTGCTACATCTTGGAGTAAGAAGAAGAAAGAGAAAAAAAAGGGAATGTTTGTCTTTTGTCTTCATACTGTGGGTCTCTTGGTCATTGTGCCAATTTGAGTATAATGTTGCATACTCCCTTTTGTTCTCTCAGTGACGGGGTCAATTCCATATTAAAGATGTCTTCTCTTTCTTCTCTCATCTTCTTCTGGCCAAGTAACAAAGTTTTGGGTGTCCAGAGATGAAAGACATAAACAAATGGAATTTGAAATCTTAACTATTTTTATTCACCATGTCAAAATGTACATTTCTAACTATCCAGTGAGGTTACTTTATCACCCCCATTTGGAAGAAAGTTCCAAGACACAAAAAACTATATCTACATTGTATGACGTGTAAAACTTAACTCACTGAAATCCCTTTTTACATCCAACATTACCATGCTAGTTTTAGCAAATCAAAAATGACTTCCTTTGTTTTCCTGTATCTGACCTCAAAGGTCAAAATGAGAAAGTCAGACATGAAACAATTCTCTAAAATAATAGTCTGCTAGACTATTATTTAACATTTTTACAGAAATTAAACAGCTCCACATAATAGGTGTCTGGCAAATACAAGTGCAGTAATAAAATTGTGCAGATGACCAATAACCTTTCTGTTTCCTTTATTACTAATATCGTGGGAAAACAGATTTATTTTTTTATTCTTTATTATTATTTTATTTATTGACTTTTCCTGCAACCACTTGAATAAATCTAGTGTCAAACGTTATTTATTCTATATATCTTGTAATCTGTACTTACTTCCTCTTCTTAAATTCATACAACTTCATTCACTCTCCCTTGAGTGTCTCTTGGGTCTTATAGTGAGTGAACATTTTAATAAAAAATACTTCCTTATATATATATGTAATAAGTGAGAATATGTTAAATATTATTATGATATGTAATTAAGTAAAAAAAAAAAAAATACAAGAAATTATTTAGTTTAGACAAATTTCCTGCAAAGTGTTTTATCAAATTATTAAACAGCAATTGCAAATCAGTACATAGGGAAACAAGAATAAGTTAATATTGTAAGGTTTCAGTGTGGAATAATTTCTGATTTTGAAAGAGTTTAATTAATTAGATCAATAGTGTGTTGAACATGCAGTAAATATTTACCTTGGAGTTGTTAATTTCAAATAATGAAAATTTATTTGAAAGAAAACTCACATGATATTTCTTTCAGAAACCATGACACTTTGAAGCTTGATATTTACTTCTTCTTTTATGTACCATGTCCCTTCATGATGTCGTGATCATGGCCCTCTACATCTTCCTGTCCCTTGTAGTTCTTAACAAGTTTTGTCTTTTTGTTATTTCTCCCAAACTGTCTTGCCATCCATTTGCTCAAACTCATCATGTTATGCACTGCTTTCCTCTTTCTCTCTTTCCCTTAATCTGTCCCATGTGAATCAGATTTTCCAAGTCAACCTTCCTCTTTACTTATCTCAGAAATTTCAACTGCCTCTTCCTGATGTTAAGTATAAGTTTTTTTTTTTTTTTTGGTTTCCATTCTCACCAAAACCTTATTGTTGCTCACATGTTCATCCCATTGTATCCTCAGCATCTTTCTGTAGAACCACATTTCTGTTGCTTCAAGTCTCTTCATCATCTTTGAAGAGATTGTCTAGCATTCACTGCCATACAGAAAGACAGATATCATGTAACAGTTCAGTACTCTTTTCTTTGTTTCCAACAATTTTTTCTGTTTCTTAATACTCTCCTTTTGGAATGCATTTTTGGTCATCCCATTGTCTTCAAATCTCAGTGTTGCCCTTTCTGTCCTCTGCTTGAACACTTCCCATATATTTAAATTTCTGTATCTGCTTGATTTTAGTATTCCAACCAGTCTACCACAGAAAGAAATGGCAACCTACTGAGGGAAAATCTTCTCCCTAGTCAGTTATGAATTGAAAGAGATGTGATCGCCCAAGTGTGTATCATGTATGGCACTTAACTGACTGAATGTAATCAATCCTGACCTGGCATCTCAACTTCAGTCACTTTCTCACTGACATGAAGTGGCTTCCCTCTGTCTTTTCTACAAATATTTTCATGACAATTGTTCTGATGAGCTTTCCTTCTTGGTGTTTCAACTATATGAATTTAAGCATGAAAATAGGTCCAACTGTTTTACTGTTGAATTAGTTAAATGCAACTGTATGTCCTACTCTAATAGTTTCTTTAATTTCACTTCTCACCTGTGAAACTCCCTTATGATTTCTTGTTCCCTGTTATTTACTATCTTAAAAAAATTTAAATGAAATGCCAATCACCATTTTTTATCTTCCTGAACACTGTTCTTTTACTGTTTTTTTCTTGTGACAAAAATCTTCTCATTCTCTTTCACTCCCAGTAAACCTTCCATCCTAGTGGCATTATAGCCATGCTTGTAGTGAAATGATTACAACAAAAAATTATCATGAAGCCAATAATTCAATAAGACTGTAAGTATACAATATATACTGCATCTATAGTAACAATGGACATGTCTAAAGACTAGATAGCCTAATAATTTCTCTTCAAGCTTTCTTTCTTGATTTTCAAAATTTTAAATGCAATCTCAGTCGTTATCTTCTAACTTATTAATTCCTTTTATTGTTCTCGCTCCTTAATAATGTTTTTTCTCATCTCCTCTCACACTCAGTAACCCCTTGCATCTTGGTGGCTTTAATGGTTTGCTTGGGGTGAAATGATTAAAACAAAAAAGTGCCATCTAAGACTAGAGAACCCACTTCAACTTGCTTTTTAACACATAGCAGTGTAGAAGTAAATATAGATTCATAACATTCCGAAGGGTGTTAGTGTAAATGCCAGTATAAGAAGCTAAAAAACATAAAAAGTTTCAAAACATGTTTTTGACTTTAAATACTCATTTGTTTTTAAATCGTTTTCTCCCCAAACAAGGCAGTAAAGCCACTAAGATACAAGAGGTTACTGAATGTTAGAGAATCACAAAAAAAGAGACATTATTAAGGATCAAAATAAATAGAAGAAAGTAATCAAAAAGACAATGGATAATGATTGATATTGCATTTAAATTTTTAAAGAGAAAAGTTGAAATTTCCACAAACATAAAGTGCAAGAAAAGAAACTGTTTTCATAGAACTTTTGGTTGTTTCTAGCCAATTCAACTGTAAGTCTAGTTGCCAATTGTCATTAAATTCATAATGTCTTGGTACCATAGAGAAAATTTCATCCAAACAATTACCATGAAAGCAATTATAGAAAAGGCACAGGGAAGCTACATTATGGCAGTGAGAAAATGATGCCAGGGGAGGACCAATAATATTGCTGATTCTTCTTTGGATCATTAGAATACATGTACTCCATTCTTGTTATATTGCCAAAATAAAAACAAGTTCCTGAGTCCTTTTGCTTGAAATTCTTTATAAGTATAAATATTAATTGCAGAATATGATATATAAATATCTTTATATCAGAATAATTTTGGGTAATTGAATGACAAAAGGTAAAAATTCTATGTAACATTTTTCATACTCTAAAATGAAATCTGAAGCAAGAATTTACATTTAAATACAAGATTATATGGACACAAAAAAGATCTTTTACAAATTTGTTTATTCTCTATGGCTTATCAACCCTTTTACAGGTTATTTAAAGCCAGAAAATATTTTTAACTTGTAAGAATATTTTTAGAAATAATGGTTTAGGGATACAAGTCTTACTAATTAACCCATAGCAGGGGTGAGAAGAGATGGATTCACAACTTTTCTTAAGAGTATTTGTGCATGTGAGTATAACAAAACCAATGGGAATTGAAACTTGACTCTCTGATTAACAATTCTCAGCCATTATTCATTACACCACCTACATATTCAAGCTTAAAGCACCTGGTATTCCCAAGTGGTCACCCATCTAAGTACTGACCAAGCTCAATATTGCTTAACACTGGTGATTGTACAGGAACTGGTGTTTCAACTTGATGTGGCTGTAAACCACTTTTTTTTTTACAAAACAACAAACTCAATGCATTAGTCATTCATTGTAATGAATGACCATAGTTTTGATTTAAAAATTACTGCTTTAATTAAAAGTGGAAGTAATATACATAAAGTGCACTGATTTCTGAAATTTTTTGCAACATTTCACCTTCATAAATTATCTGTTGTTGCAGATGTTTAAATACAGCAATGACAAAAAAAATGTATAGAAAGTGCACTGATTTCTGAGAGTTCATTTCACCTTAGTAAATCATCTGTTGTCGCAGATATTTAATGGTGATAGAAACAAAAGTTTTAGCAATTATAATACACCAATTTACTTGTGCAAGTGATCTTATCTTGGTTACTATTATCACAATCATTTGCCTGTTTTACTCTCTAACCTTTTTCAAAGAAGGACAGAGGAAAACAACTTTTAACCGACTTAGTGTGAAAGAATGGCAGAACAAGGTTTAGGAGAATAAAAGAAAGACAAAATTTATTAAGAGCTATGAGGGAAAGGAAGTTGTGGAGAGCCATGATTGCCTACATCCTGAAGGGCCACAGCAAATGAAGAAGAATCAGATATGAGGATGTGTGAGCAGTGTAGTGGATATCAGCACAAAAAGGGGAACCAGTGAGTCAAGTTCAAATTCCAGTTGAGTTTATTGCATTCATTGTAATACCATCACTTCATCCCCACAACTTTTGTCTAGACTTTTGAGCTGAGGAATTGTCATTATTATACACTGATTTGCTTGGACAAGTGATTTCATCACAATCTTCTTCATGTATTTTTCATAGCTGGTAATCTGCCAGGAATTTTTAACCTAAAATCCTTTATTGAATTCAGGGAGTAGATTGTTCTTATTCTACTGTCCATCTTGAGAAGGGACTGGAATTAGTATCTTTTGTCCAGTGGTAAACAAAAAGAGTTTTTGTTACCCAGTGTATTTAATATAAGACTTTGCCTTTGTTGTGGCCTGTTAGAGGCCAGAAAGAAAGATACGGAAAGAAGAAGGTAGGTTGAACAAGTGTATTGAAATAACAAAACATATATTCAAGTGTATTGAAATAACAGAACAAAATAAGTGTGTTATTAGTCAGCAGATAGTAGTGTTTGTCCAAACTGTCAGGTTACACTGTGTCCCGACTGCCTGCTTAGAAAGTCTCACAGGTTAGAATTTATGGAGGAGGAAGAGTTAATTCTAATGTAGATAGGTCACCATAACAGTCTTCCCAATGCACATAATTTCAAGTCCTTATGTTCTAGAAAAAATACCAGATTTGGGATCAGTAGACTTTCATAGTAGACAAATGTTTTTTTTTTCTACTCAGTGTTATTAATACAATATGTTTCACCCCAAAATTACACATAATCCCAAATCCTGTGACACTCAAAAAATCCTGAGTGTGTCTTCAGTAGCAGCATACTTGATTTAGGCTAAAAGATTCACTTTTTACCTGTGGAATATTTCTTTATTTTTACCCAGTGTAATCAGATACAATGATATGTGGGTGGTGTAAGTCATATCAATGAACCAAGTTCAA